>JAODAL010009441.1:0-110878 GCA_025379985.1 Phyllomedusa bahiana | reverse complement strand
CCACATTTTTCAGCTTTGATGGCAGATCTTAGGTACCCATAAGCTATTGGTGGTGAGCTCCGTTCAAATGATGGTGGGAACCCCTTAAAAACAAAACCATCTTCTTCATGGTGTTGGACGGGTTTCCCCCCCCAGTATGATGACACCCTCCCCTAATACCATGGAGGGGCAAGAAATCGGGGGGGATCCCTTTTTTCAGGTGAGTTTATTTGATGGTGAGCTTTGGGGTATAGCCCCCTTCTTCGAATGGTGTTATACCATGCCCAACCCCTGTTGAAGAAAGGGAGTTGTCTCTCGAAAGTCCCCTTCAAATATACTCAGCCTGAAAAGGTACCCCTGATTTCTTAAACTCTTTATCTTTCTTTGGAAACACGGTACAAATTTAATAGTATGGAGAGGCAGTGTTTGCCCACCTGGCCCTTGTGGTTTTTAGGGGGCCCTGACGTGAGTATGGGGAGCCCCCTGTTTACAGGAGGAGAAAAGGTACCCTTATTGGGGGTGTTTGTATTTGGTATGGAGATGTCACGCAGAGCAGCTTGTGTATGGAGACAAGTGGCATCTGTGGTTTAGGCAGAGAGTTGGGTCACTAGATTGAGCCAATGGTGTTCACAAAAAGTGTCTGTGTGGTTCATAGACCATTAAGAGAAGGTTTCCTGGGCAAAAAATCTCAGGAGTTATAAGCGCTCCAGTAAGGAAAAAGGGTCACTTGTGACCTAATTAAAAACCGAGAATTTCCCACAGGTTTATAGATGCGTGCGCTGCTGGATCCCCCCTACCCCGAACTTTTCCCCCCGTGATGACCCTTCACCCCGTCTTTGATACCCATTCCCAATTGATTTAAAAGGGGTCTCTAGGGTTAAAAAAAAAACAAACAAACATGGCCGCCCTCTTCTTAAAAACATGGTCGCTCCGGTCTATTGATTGTCTGATATAACAACTTAAAGGGGACCAACTTTTTACCCAGTGAGGTCGCTAAAAATTGACGTTTTGATTGAAGTTTCCCCCTTTTTGTTTGGGGAGAGAGCTGTCAGGGAAGTGGGGGGGACGGGGGGAAGTGAAATGGATCTTCCCGCGCCTGGGAAAACTTCACGGGGTGTTTTATTGGGAAGCCACAGCATTTGCGTAAAACATACGGGTTGGGCGGGTTTTAACCTGCGTTTTCTGCTGCCAGACATTCAAGTGGATAAGTAGTGACAGGTTCTTTTTAAAAGGGGTTGTTACTACAAGGATTGTTTTTTATGAAAAAAGATTTGCAAAAAAAAAAAAATATTTAAAATATTATGTCCATTAACGTGCCCTCCCCTATTCCTAGATATCCCCTTTTAAGGGCTGCATCAGCTCATCAGTTGCTTTTGGCAGACCATATGATCTCTTCTTTGATAGGTGCAGACTGGTTGCTAAAGCTACAAACCCTGTTTATCTCTCCTGTGGGCGCCAGCAGGTTGCTATAGCACCCCTGGGGTCTCTGAACCTGGGGAAAAACCCAGGTAAATCCCCCGGAATTCAAAAATGAAACCATAAAAAACGGGCCGAGGTGGAGGAATCAATGTAGTGAGACAACCCCTTTAACTACATTGAAGGGATAAGTGAGTGCAATCCCCCAAACATGCCCTCTGGGCGGTGGGCCTTTAGAAGATAGTCTGTGTGGTTTTTTTTTTTTTTTTTTTTTTAAGTCCTGCAGCACTTTTAGCGATGTCCCCCCACTGAAAAGGGTTTTCGGACTCTTTCAGCGGTTTGCATTTTTTCAACCGCCTGAAAACCCCGGCCGAAAATTAGCCAATTTTTGCTCTATGGAAAACCCCTGAGCAGTCCCCCCCTGCACTGTTTTTCCGTCGGGGGGTTTTTCCGCCTGCGGTCCGGCGGCAAAACATTGTAGAAGCACAATCTTCCGTCCGGTTTCCAGACGGAATCTGTGCTTGTGAAGTTTAAGGGGGAGTGGAGAAAAGGCGCCCACCCCGCGGCTGCAAAACAGGACAAATACCTTGGTGTCTTTGTAAGGTTGCAGTTTATAAAAGCTGCTAAAAACCGCTCTACATAGGTTTCTAAAACCACATATGGAGGCAATATTATTTTACTCCCCTTGCCATCAGTCCTCGTAAAACACCCCTCTGTCTGACCACCGAGAATGATGGGACCTGACACCGCTCCAGACAAGTCTGTTGTATTAAAAACGATTGTTCCCCATAAATAGAACCGTGCCGGAGAACCTTTCCCTAAATCTGTGGTTCCCTTGTTATTCCTCCCAGAACTTCATTATCAGTCATCTGGGTGATAGCAGGTGGGAGGTGTCCCAGGCTGACATTGTCCAATCAGCGCTGACAGTCAGTGTGTGCAGGACACACCCTCCAATTGGTAACGCCCAGCTGACAGATTCAGTCATATATTTCTAGGAGGAATAACAGAGGAACAGCACAAAGAGATATAAGAGAAGAGGCTCCAGGGTTATTTCACAAGGATTTACGGAAGCAGACATGTTCTTAAAGCCTCTGTCCATGTTGGAATAAAATATTGAAGGGTGTGTGTAACCTGGTATCTGACCCCTAAAAGTAAGCAGCATGTGTGGTTTATACCCTTGTGGCTTAGAGGCGTCGTAACATTATTATAACCCCTATTCATATACAGACTAAGTCATCGTAAGGGGTATCTTGCAGGTAGCCCCCCAATAAAATCCCCAAATTGCCCACCAAACCCCCTTGCGTTTCCTTTCCCTGACGCGATTCGGGCAAGTCATTGACATGTACTATGCTTGTACAACGGGGGGGGAGAGGGGGGTAATCCATATTTTTATTTTTATTATTATTTTATTTTTTTATTTTTTTTTAAAAACGCCATTTATTTAGGCGTGTACATTCGAGGGGGTTACAACATTAATAATCAAAGATACAATTTATAAGGGATAATGACAAGGCCGACGAGGAGAGAGGACCCTACCCCCCAAGGGTTTACAATCTACAAGGGGGGGAAAGATACAGGAGGTGGGGGCGAATGTCTGTGGAGGGGTATGACAATTAGTGAAGGTTATAGGCAAGCCTGAAGAAATGGGTTTTCAGGGTTTCTTTTTGAAAACGGGAAAATGGGGGGAGGTCTATGTGTTGGGGGAGTGAGTTCCAGAGTGTGGGTGAAGCACGGAGAAGTCTTGGGAGGTTTGGTGGGAAGATAAGGGAAGAGCAGAGGAAAGGTCCTTGAGGGGCGGAAAATGCGTGAAGGAATATCTGGAAAAAGGAAGATGTATGGAGGGGGGAGGGTTTTGGAGAGCCCCTTGTAGTCATGGTTAGGTAGCTTGAATATTCGCTGGGCAATGGAAGCCAGTTGAAGGATTGGCAGAGGGGAGAGGCAGAGGAGGAGAGAGGTGGATAAGACGGGCAGCAGCCATAGTTCTCTATAAGAGCTATTACCGTAATTTCTGCGCACATCTCACCTGTATTACAGCGCAAATGTGCGCTGAAATGACCCCGTGTGAACATAGCCTAATGCCGCATTGCAGCTGAGTTGCTCTGCTACTTGCCACCTTCTTGTGTAGCCAAGCAGGAGGAGGGCGATCCCAGTCTTGAATATGGAGAGCGGTTCCCTTCTTTCCCATTTGCTCTTCTATAGCACGGCCTCAGTTTTCGTGGCCCCCCCGTCCTAAACCCACTTGTTTTATACCCTTTTCCCCAGGTTTGAGCCGGGAATTTTGCTGCAGCCATGCGTTAATGCCCTGCCGCTGCTAAACCTGTTTACGAGCCGCCATTGTGAGGAGGGCTGGTAACTGGGTGCAGGGCACGGCCACCATCTATAGAGAAGACGCGCGATGCTCTCCGCTCCATAATTGCAGCGTTTATTGGTGAATCTCGAGTCAGGACAGGAAATTGTGTTGCAATAAACCACAGGCTTTGTCAGTGAGCGGCGGCGGCGGCGTGGGGGACAGTGGAGGCTGAGCAGGGTTTGAGTGTTCAAACCTGCGTGCCCCCCTGACCACACAGAGTCCCCAGAGGTGCTTGAAGCTCAGGGAAAAAATGTAAAGAAAAAAATGCCCATGGAGGGGCCCGGGTTTTTTCAGTGCTTTTTGTTTTTTTAAAAGAGCAAACCAAACCCTGTTTTTATGCAGGCTATTAGGGGGAGGCAGGGGGTTTTCGCAGCCCGGGGCCCTTTTTAAAAATGTGTGAAAACCACAGAGGCAGCGAGCATTAGGCGCCTCCTGCTAAATATATAGTCTCGCCTCCTGGTCTGGTTTGCAATGAAAACCACCATACTACCGGGCCCCGTTTTATCAACTCTAGAAACCTGACATCAACGTGACTCTAGAACTATTTAAATAATTTTTCGCAATTTTTGGAAAACTGAAAATTTTGGGTTCTAAGCGTAAATTTTTGTTTAAAAACTAAAAGCCAATGGGATGTGATTTTTCTTAACAAATGCGTATGGGTACCATTTTTGTTTTTTTGTTTTTTTTTTTTTTGGGGGGGGGACTTTATTTTTTTTTCGTTTTTTTTTTAGTGAAGAGGGAAAATTTCTTTTGCTTCATTTTTTTTTGATACCAAAAGTATGTCATTAGTGCTATTTTTTACTTTCATTGCTTAGTATTTTTTTACTGAGTAATGATCCTTGTATTTTGTGTGTCGAGTAGTATCTCCTCTAATGGACAGGTATGTGTTTTTTGTTATTGTAAAATTTTATAAAAAATTTGGTTTTCAAAAAAAAAAAACTGAAAGGCCCTCCCCCGAAAGGTGACCTCCGCAGAGATGGGAGCCTACACTAACCTCTCACCTCGCTTTTTGCCGTCAGGCCGCCAAATTTCGAGAAGAAATCCGACACCTCCAAGGGGGTTTGGTTGGTGGATGGGTGGGTACAACCAAAAAAAGGACCTACACTCCCCCCACCCCCCCATGCAGGCAATCCCCCCAAAAAAAATAATAAAAATGGGCGCATCCCCCCAAAAAATTCAAAGAAAATAATGTAGCGTGCACCTGCAACATTTTCTTTTTAAAATTTGGGGTGGCTCTCCCAAAGTTTTTTTTTGGGTAATTTATTGGGTTTATTATCGCATTTTACTGAGCCCTTTCCTATTTTAAATTGTAGAAGAATGGAGCGGGCTCCTGTACAGGTCTATAGCCGGCCTAAAATTGATGGGAAACTTCAGACTTGCTTACATACAAATTCGCCTTAATTATCTGCAAAAAAATGTTTCCTTTGGGAAATTGCCACCCGACGCTTGACCCCTTAAGGGGGGTTTTTACCTGTGTTTCAAAGCCCAAGCAGTTTTCATTCATGCTGCCTGTCTATTTTGGGCAGATGTGGTGGCTGTAGCTGATAAGCAATCAGCTCCCTTTTAAAAGCACTTTTAAATTTCCTGACCTACAGGAAAGATTTTTATGAAGCTTTAAAAAAAAAAACAAAGTATTCCCTTTTTTTTTAATTTACGTGGGCTTAAACTGCCGGCAGTTTTTTGTGTGCCCCACCTTTTCGATATCGCTTTCCTGCTATCAAGCTGCCTATGGCATATACCAACCCCGCAATCCAATGCCACCCCTTGGTAACCCCCCTCAATCCCAAACCGACCTGTGGCGATATCACCGCCTGCAATCCAATGCCAGCCTATGGCGACCTCACCGCCTGTTTAGTGCACTATGGCCTATCACCCTGAAAACCCAAAACCCTAGGCGATTCCCACCCGCAATCCAATCCGACCCGGCAATCACCCCTGCAATCCCAAAGCCGCCTTGGCGAAACACCGCCTGCAATCCAAAGCCGCCTATGGGGACCTTCACCGCTGCATCCAACCCTTGGCGACTCACCCCCTGCAAACAATGCCACCTGTGGCGACCCACCCCCGCAATCCAGCCACCTTGGGGGACCTCACCCCCCTCAACCAAAGCCGACCTGTGGCGACCCCCACCGCCGCAAAACCCAAAGCCGACCTTGGCACCATCACCGCCGGGAATCCTGCCGACCTGGTTTTGGGGACCCCACCGCCTGAATCCAATGCCGAAACCCTTTGGGGCCTTTCCCCGCCAAAAACCATGGGCCCCCACCCCTGGGTTTTTGGGGACCTCACCGCCCGCATCCATGCCGCCCCATGGACATCACCCCTTTCAATCCATTTCCCCCTTTTGGCGGCCTCACCGCCTGCAATCAATCCGCCCCGTTGCGAAACTATCTCCTCAATGAAGCAAAAAAACCAAAGGAATGTGGAATTTGGAAAAAGTCTTCATTTACTGATTCCTACATGTTTCAAGCTTATCTTTGCATTAAGTCAACCCCTTCAAGGACAGAGAGTGGTGTTATAATCAAACATGGCTGACTTTGCTGGATTATAAATGCTGCAATAATATTCCGTTTTACTTCCTTTGCAGCTCTTGGGCTATGTTCACACGACGCCGCAGTACATCATGTGTCTCGGGAGCTCGCACTGATCAGAGACATGCATTACTCGCGGCACTTTCATGTCGCTTATCTCCCCACACGTACAATATGATCGTATTGTGCGAGCGGGGAGAGGAGGCGTAATCCACAGTTCTATGAGAGCTATGGATTACCGTAATTTCAGCGCGCAGCTCGCCTGTATTAGAGCGCAAATACGACAGGAAATGGGCGCCAAAATTACCCCGTGTGAACATAGCCTTAGCCTCAGACTGTCGAAGATGGTCAGATGTTGGCTGGTGACATCACCAGCTCCATTTTAATAACCTACCCTAACATCTGATTGCAGGCGTGTGCAGGCCGTGTTGCAGACCCCCACTGTCCCCATACTGCCACTGGGACTGCCTTTGCCCAGAGTACCACAGCTCTGTAGAGGAAAGGATGCCTGGGCTGAATATTACACCCTGGCAGCGCATGGAAGGTGACGCTCCTGTTGGACTAGTGAACGTTACACTAGTCCATTCACACCTCATTTATGGCTTTGTTCAAATTTATGTTTAGGAACGTTGTGGAAAAAGGTATCGCAACCTATACCATGGCAGAGCCACGAAACGATTGAGGAAACGGTCTGCTCTTATGCGGACTGTTTACATCCTGTCCACACACATGTTTTGGGGTCTACCATGCTTTTGGGAAGTAAAGCTAACATGGTTCAAATAAGGCTACATTTGCTCTATTCTCTATGGTTCTGCGTCGTTGGGCGTCGGGCTCACATCTTGATTTAGAGGAATCATTCAGAGCCCTTGTTGCAGACTCTGTAAAAAAAAAAAAAAAAAAAAAAAAAAAAAGACAAGCTAGAATAGTTGTGCAATTTTTTTTTTTTTACTTGCTGTTAAGATGGCACACCACAAGGGAAACCCAACAGACACCATGGGTATCCTTCATGAAGCAGATCCGGTGCCACCTGAGGCGCTGAACAGAACTACAGACGCTGATGTGAAAGGGACTTAAAGGGGTTGTCTCACTACATTGATTCATCTCACCTCAGTCCCTTTTTTTTTTTTTTTTTTTTTTGTTTCATTTTGAATTCAGGGGCGTGTTTACTGGTTCCTACTAGGCTGCAGTAGAAACCAGGTCTGTAGCTATAGCAACCAGTTCTGGCAGCCAATCAGGAGAGATCAAACAGGTCTGTAGCTATAGCAACCAGTTCTGGCTGCCAATCAGGAGAGATCACAGGTCTGTAGCTATGGCGACCAGCACTGGCTGCCTATTAGGAGAGATCAAACGGGTCTGTAGCTATGGCGACCTGCGGAACGGATGCAGCCCATGCAAGAGGGGATATCTCAGAATAGGTAGGACACTGTTAATGGACATATATTGCAAAGTGATGTTTTTGCCAGATAAAAGCAGCGATCCCTGTAGGGAGACAACCGCTTTGTGTGAATTGACCTTTAGTACGTCAGGTCTGGTAAACCCTTCTGCTGCAAGGAGCAGCTGGTGTCTGGTTGGGTTAGGGGATGTTCACACTACTGATTTGGGTGCTGCGTTTTCAGTGCCAAAATTAGCGACAAAAGCTCCTTAAAAGTTTTCTTTCTGAAACGCCCAACAAATTGTCAGGGCAAGAACAGCGCCCAAAAAAACGCATCTAAATCCGCACCAAGGTTTTGAAGCTTTTCATTGATTCCTATGATATTTTTCGAAAGGGGAAAAATCTCTCCTTGAGGAGAGGAACCAATAAATTGGTTGGTGTGAGGGTTTACTCGCTATTCAGACCTCATTGACTGTTTTGCATAAAGCAAAGGCTTATGGGAAAAGAGCGGAGGAGCTCCACAGCGCCCTCTATTGGATGTAGTTATCCTCAGTTCACTTGTAGCTCGCAGGCGCTATGATGGTTTTCAGCATTGAAAACACTAGATGACATGAAACTTGTTCACAGCGCCTAAAACGCGTTGTGATGAACTGCACTGCTGCTTTACATAGGAGTCAATGGAAATGACCTGCTGGTGTTTTGGAGGCTTTTTTGACACTATTTTGGGTGAATCCGCCGTGTGGCCGTACCCTTTTAGATTATTAGTGTGTCTTTCTGCCGGCTGATGAGTGGTGGATTGTCTCCACAAGTGGTTATTGGAGCAGTTTTTCCCTTCTGGTGAGTGTCTGCCGCCCTGTGACACTCCTCGCCCCCGGTTCTCCTTCCTAATGTTTCTCTCCAGCATTCCGCAGATGTCGCCTCGTACGGCCGTGACGTCTCGCTGCATTAGCGTTTACATTTCGCGGGAGCAGAGTATCCATTTGATGAATAGTTTCCGTCTGTCCGCAGCCATCCTTCATGTTCTGTAATGCAAGAATCTGCCTCTTGTTTTCTGTCCAGAGTGGAATTCACAGCCGTCCCGACAAGAAACCATTTGTCAGGGGCTCGGAGTTGGCCAAACCGTGAGCACGTTACAGCGGAAATGCTCCACGACAGGAAATGTCTGCTGGGCCGGGGAGAGGCTCGTAGCCGAGTCCTGCAAATAGTGCTTCATTTCAGCACCTCTGTCTGCAGACAAGAGCCGTGACCGTGGCCGCTTCCCATTGTGGGATGTTGGGGGGGAGGTTAGACCTCGCTGCGTGGGAGAGGGGCTCGTGTGAATGGAGGGGCTGAGCGCTGTCCCCGCACATTCCTGGCCTTCCTGTCCTGTGTGTTTAACATTCCTTGGGCTAGGTCTTGATGTGCGTGTTTGCTGGACGCCGGCCCAGCCAGGAAGCACTACATCATTCTCCGGGAGAACTGGCTTCTGTATTCCAAAAAAAAACCCCTCCATGGTAGAGCCGGTGCCTCACGGCGGTGGCTGCTGCACCTGCGCGGAGCTCACTTGACCTACGTGAACCCTCCGGCTTCCTGCCTCGCCTCTACCTTCCGATGATAAGGTGTTTGGGGATGAAGCAGGACTTTTATAGGACGGGGGCCGCGGCTTCCTGCTGCTCCTGGTTTTAATGAGTCCAGGAAGCTGATGTTTTGCAATAGTTTCAGGTTCAGTTGCAGATTTCTCTACTAGAATGCAAAGCAGCCGTTAGTCCCATTGCTGCACGGCTATGGGAGAGGTCAGCGTCTGTGCCCGAGCTTCCCATCAACATGCAAGTGTTTGTCCCACAGGAGAGCGCACACATCAGGCACGCAGCTTTGATGCCACATTCATGGGAAGCTTTCTCCCACCCACCCCCTTCTTGTTCGGGTGAATGACTGATTTCACGACTTGCCTGTGCCACATTCCTCCGGGCTGAGCTAATGCCAGCCACACTGGCCTGAGGCAGGAAGGGTGGGGAACAGCTGGCCTCATCCATGTATTCCTCACCTGATGCTGGTTTATTCAATACCAGGACCCAACACTGGCTGCTGTGTCCAAGGATCTTGGGGTATGTGCCTCCTTTAGGACAGACCTAATCTGCAGCATGCTTTTCTGCAGTTCCTGGGAGTACTGGGAAAACTAGTCATGCCACAGTTTTTGGCAGCTTAGTTGGAAATCGGAGCAGCACACTGTAGGATCTCGCTCCTTGGGATGATGAGACGGTGAATTGAAGCACAATTGGACTTTTACTTGGGTTTTTAGTAAGTGCATTGTAGAGGAGCACTGGGGGGCTATTTTACATGCAGGCATACTATAGGGGGTGCATGAGTAGCAGTTGCTACTAGGCCCCGGAGTCTGAGGGGGCCTACAGTATTAAAGGGAATGTGTCGCCCAAAAATTACTTACTGTTCAACTCACATTTTTGTTAAACACTTTTTTTTTTTTTTTTTTTAGGAATTTTTTTTTTTTTTTTTAATTTTCCAGATCACTTTCAGTATTTTTAATATTTTTGAAGTCCTGCAGTACTCACTTTGGCCACTAGGCCTAATAATCGCCTGACACTTCCTGTTCTGTTTAGAGAGCTTTTCAGCAGTGTCTGCTCGTTATGGCCCGGTTCACACGGCTTATTGTCGGCGTAATTGCGGGGACGGATTTCGCCCTGCAATTACGCCGGTAGCCATGGGGCGGGGGCATTGCGGGGGGGCTAGCAGCACGCCGGCCCCATAGACTGTCATTATCTACGGCGCGTACACGCCGTAAATAATGTGCATGTCTTTCTCCCCCTGCGGCGGATTCACAGAGCGGGGAGAAGAGACGGAGTCCATAGTTCTATATGAGAGCAGTGGATTACCGTAATGACTGAGACGGATTCTAGCCGTATTGCAGCGCAAATACAGCGCGCAGTACGGCTCCAATCCGCGCCCAAATAAGCCGTGTGAACGAGGCTAATCAGTAAAAGCAGGGTCAAACTGAAAGACACCATTGTGTACAGATAACACAGGATCCACCAGTCACAAGAGGAGATGTCACAGCTCACCCTCTCCCCTCCCTTCACAATGAAAACTCTGCTATACAAGTCTATGGGACAGAATCTGTCTTAAGAATCCTATGTGCATGAAGCTGCTGTAAAGTACCTCTCTGACTGCTGTGAAAGCAGTGCAAGCAAGAATGTCTTCCCCACAATCATATATAGACAGCCGAATAGAGAAATCTACAATCAGGAAATAAAAACGACTGAGAGGAAAAGCATATGGATCAGGGGCTGGATTTAATAAGTAAAAAAAAAATTGGTGACAGATTCCCTTTAAGTGGCACATAGTAGATGGATCCCTTTTTGATTTCTCTCCCTCTCTCCCCTTTTAAAGGGGTTTTGCCACAATCTCATTTCCTACCTCCTGCATCCAGCTCTTCAGCTCTCTGTGCTCAGAAGGGGGCGTGTGATTTGTTTGAATTGCAGATCATGTGACCCAGCAGGATGACATCACCAGGCCTCCCCTCTCTATAGTCAAAGATCTGCTTATGTAAAGCGTTGAGTAGCTGAGAGGTAAAACTTTTGCCTCCAGTCACAAAGGTCCCCGGTTCAAATTCCTGCAGGAAACAAACCTGTGGATTTTTTTTTCTCTTTATCAATGCACACACCTCATTGAGGTATTTTTATTTATTTGCACTGTTTGACTAATTCCTAAGGAGCACAGAGGACAGGAGTAGAATGACAGCACCCGGGGTTTGAACACTCAGTAGCTGCCTGAGAGGAGAAGTGATGTCTGAGCATGTGCGACCAGGAGTGAGGAGCTCTCAGCCTTGGTCGTATCCCCTGGAGACGAGTTATAAACAATGGATCACTAAAGGAGCAGCTAAAACAAAAACAGTGCCGAATTTTTAATCATAATGAATGGTGAAAATGTTTACTTAATTTACAAACTTCCCACATCAATTTTACTTTGTGGCAAAACCCCTTTAAGCTGTGACTATGCATTCAGGCACGGTTGATGGGAATCTGCAAAGGTTGTAGGACGTGGCATGGATATTAATTGGGTTCTCCAGCTTAGAAAACCTAAGAGAGGGGTCCTCTATTCAGAATCCTTCTCTTTTGGGCAGACTGCACAGTAATTACAAAGAGGGTCCCTAGGGGCTTGTTCACACAGTGTTTTTGGATCCATGTTGGAGCTGAAAAACGCATTGGCAATCGGATCCAACATGCAGCTGTGTGTTTGGCTGCAGCAGGATCGCACCCTATAGTTTATTATAGGACTCCTGCTTCATCTTTTGGACCAAGAATTGACACTTCAGTTCTTGGAACAGATCCGAGAGACGCAATGAGACCTCGCGTTAGGGATCACTCGTGTGAATGTCGACGCGTGTTTAATATTACAAGCAATGTAAAACACATTGCACATTATATATGTTTGGGGTCCGACAGACGGATCGAAACACGCATGTAAAAGCGTATGTTCACATGGACCCAGCACGCCATATATACATACCCTTAGTGTGGACATCTGTACAGTCTGGCATCACTCGGTTCATGGATATAAATGGGCTCTGTGTAATGCCTTGTTTCCCCTTTGATGCTGCTGCAGTGAAGTTGAACAGTTTGGGGTTCCCAGCAGGACAACACTTTAATCAATCTCTACTTGTTAGAAGGGTCCTTTTGGCACCAAGTTGGATATAGAGCAGAGACCCCCTTTAAATTCTGCAGAGTACTGTGAGTTCTCTGCATTCGTTGATGTGAGTTAACCATATGGCAATGGGTGAAATCTTCAGTTTAAGGAATGTGAATAGTGGAAGAGCAATAGGAGCTTGCACCTCCGATCTGTGCAGACGGGTAGTAAGTACAGCTGTAGGGGCAGCGACTGGTTTCACAGCATCTTTCAAGTATAAAGTGACTTGTATGAGATCTGTCTGGTCACTAATAACCCTTTGTAAGGAGGTTTTTTCATCATTTTCTGATCTATGGGCTCTGGCTTTTGGGACCCCCGCAGATCATAAGCACGCATGATGATAGTATGTTTGGAAACCAACATGTCCAAGTTCAACCAAGGGCAGGAATAGTACAGCGCCTCAACTACTGGGCTTTTTTGGGCATTACAAGGGGTCCCAATTAAAGGGGTTTTACCACAAAACAAAATCCCTTTCTGAACTGGGAGCCGGCCTCAGAACTGGGAGATGCCTGCGCTGTTTTCCCAGTTCTGTGATTCTTCTGAATTAGCTTAGTGTAGCCATATATACTGGCAGGTCCCATAGACATGAATAGGGGAGAGCTGCACAAGCACGGCCATCTCCGTTCTATGAGGCCAGCTCACAGCGAGCTAGGAGAATATTGCTTTGTGGCAACATCCCTTTACGTTTAAAGGATGCACTGCAGTTCCTTGTACAAACAGGAGTGGCGCCACTTGGGTTAAAAACCCAGAGAGGGCATGGCGCTGCATTGCGTCCCCTCCTCTCACACAACCAGGGGCTGTCCTAGAGGTTGGACCTCCATGATAGGTCATCATTTTGAGATGAGAATACCCCTTTATGTCTCCCCTGTGTCTCTTGGCGGTATTCAAGGTTTGTAACAATGAAGAGGAAATCTCCCTCCCTGCTGGTTAGTACTCGGCTCCTTGTCCCCTCTACACTCATTAGGAAAGAACACTGGACATTCATTTAGGGTTTTTCCCTCCCTGACTCATCCTAGGATATTCCTGCAAAACGATGAAGCCGTTTCCCAAGGGCATGATAGACGTTACAGCGCTGGAGTGACTGGCGTGACTCTGCGGACCTCGGTTATCTGCTGCAGCGGCACAATCGGCCCTTTCTTCCCTCATACTGGGGTTATACATGGCGCGGTGTACACACTATTCCCTATCTCTATATGGACCAGTGCATTTTGGCTAATAATGTGTCTGCGGGCTGAAGCAAAGGCGTAATATTGTTTTCAGCTTTCCTCTTTATTTCCACTTTTTTTTTTTTTTTTTTTTCTTTGATTGCTCTGTATCTTAACTTGTTTCCAGCTGCAGTGACTAATAGCACGGCTGACACGGATACTCGTGTACACTCCTGACAAATTATGCGCTCAATCTGTTTTCTGCAGCTCGGCCAAGTAAATGGGTCACACATAGAAAAAATCAAGTTGACCGGTTGCTTTCCATTGAAATACGTTATTCCTCTGGTCATTACATGTGTGGCCATCCAAATAGCGATACTTCCCCCTCCTAAGTATTGGAAAGGGTGATGTGTACTCTATACTTTATTTACATATACCGTATTTTCCAGACGATAAGATGTGTTCTACCCTCCCCCCACAAAAAAAATTTGGGAGGAAAATGAGCTTGCGTCTTAGGCCGTGTTCACACGGCTTATTCAAGCCGTAATTGCAGGCCGGATTTCGCCCGCAGTTGCGGCTTGAATAAGGGGCGGGGCGGGGGAGCTGCCTGCCGGCCCCATAGACAATGCATTATCTACGGTGCGTACGCGCCATAAATGTGCATGTCACTCTCTCCCCCCCGCGGCGGATTCGCCGAGCGCGGAGGAGCGACAGAATCCATAGTTCTCTATGAGAACTGTGAATTACCGTAATGACTGGGACGGATTGGAGCCATACTGCAGCGCAAATACGACGCGCAGTACGGCTCCAATCCGTCCCAGAATAAGCCGTGTGAATGAGGCCTTATAGTCCGAATGTCCCATCTCAGGCCAGCTGTGGGAAGACGACAACAGCGGGGTTTGAAGGGAACCTGTCACATAGGTTATGCCCCCCTTGCTGAGGGCAGACAATACAGACCTGCTGTTTCCAGCGCTGTGTCCCTTATTCAGAAAGATGCAGTAGTTTTAGAGCATTTACCCCACAAATCTTATTCATGAGCAGGTGTTAGCCCCGCCCACAAAAGGCTAGCCTTTCTAGCTATTCAAAGTAATAGGTTTTATCAGTTGAGGTGGGCGGGGCAAGCCTCAGGTGGCCGGGGCATGAAAAACTGACTCTCTGAATGACTTTTCTGGCTGAAAACTGCAGATTTGAGCATTAAATACACGAAAACTGCAGCATCTTACAGAATAAGGGACACAGTGCTGTAAACAGCAGGTCTGACACTGGCTTGTTCTGTCCTCAGCCAGGGGGGCATAATCTATGTGACAGTTTCTCTTAAAGGGATTAAATGCCACCTCTGGCTTCCCACAGCGTCACCACACTCCAGTCACCTGCTGGCCCGAGAGAGTACTGCACAAAGGCGGCTGTTTAGTCCGGTCGGCAGCCGCCACTAACAGCAGGAGTGGGGCCGGCTCCGTCCCTGCTGCGCACCTCTCCTCCCTCAGATAGCCCCTGGGGCCATTGGTTGTCATGGCAGCCAGAAGCCTCCTGCAGACTTCCGCAGCTGCTATGTATGTACACCTGCCATAGGTAATGAATAAAAATCGTACATACATGGGACAAGGGATTGTGCCCCCTAGTGGTCTTGTACCCTAAGGGGACTAAGTATTAAAGTAAAAAAAAGTTTGGAAAACTAAAAGTTTAAATCGCTCCTTTCGGTGGTTTTCAAATAAGAAAAATAAAGTTTCACAGTTTTGGTATTGTGTTCATAAAAGTCCAATCTATTAGAATAGAAGCCCCTATATCCTGTGCACTGTAGGGGGGAGAAGAATTCCAAATGCCATAATTGTGGTGTCTTCTCCTCCTCTTGTCACATCCTTTACATGCTGCAGTTGCTATTGACCGTGACATCTGAGGGGCTGAACAGCTGGGAGCGGCCCAGTCCTCCTTCCGCCTGCTCTCTGCAGTCCTGAGGAGGTGTCAGGGGCTCTGGTGCCCATTTTGGCTGTAGATGACCACCTCAGGGGCCACACGTTTGAGTCTCCTGTTATAGAGTGACAAGCAGGCAGGTTTAGGTCACAGTCTGGCAGCTCATCTGTGGACAAAGATAGTCACCAATGGCCAAAATTATATTGGCTTTGAGACTGGTGGCTGCAGTCACTTGTGGCCCCGTCCTATGGCTCAAGTGAACATGTTTTTAGTAGAGAGGAGAGGCTGCTAGATTTACACGGTGTAATGTGGTGCAGTATGCCCGCTGTTGAAAGTACGCACTGGCGAGAGCGTACTTTCAACAGCGCTACGGCATGGCCTCCTATTACTTTTGTTTTCCCTATCATAAGGCATTGTGGGAAAGGAGCTGGGAAGCCCATGCGCCCTCTATTGGATGTAACAAATCCTTAATTTGCTTCTGATTCACCAAATCTTTAAGAAGCAAAAGGGAAATTAGCCAAGCCAGTATCGCCCATCTACCTACAGCTGGTTCTGGGTTTTTGCCCCTCATCCGTGTAGAGCAGAGCGATGCTGGCTGGGTGGGAGGCATTGAGTGGCTGAAAAAGGGGAACATCTCTCCTTGAGGAGAGCACCAATTCAGGTGTGTAGAGTTGAGATTGCCCTTTTGCCCTCTACTAAGCATCTGAATATCACAAGGCATTATGGGAAAGGAGCTGGGAAGCTCATGCACCCTCTATTTGGTTTTCCCTGACAGACGTCGCTTCTTTTTACGGGCGCACAGTGTGCGGCGGGCAATACGTCAGGTTATAGCCGTCAGAGGGCCATATTTGCTGGACGTGCTTTGGGCGCATTGCAGCGCAGTTGGACGCTGAAGTATGCCCCACAAATATATCGTGTGGACATACACTAAGGGAAAAAAAGATTTAACTCCTAACTTGTCCACGACCGGAAACAATAGGCTGCCACCATGGTCAATGGTAGTGGTCTTCAAACTGCGGCCCTTCAGCTGTTGGGAAACTACAACTCCCATCATGCATTTATATAATCTATACCAGTGGACATGATGGGAGATGTAGTTTCCCAACAGCTGGAGGGCCGCAGTTTGAAGACTACTGGTCAATGATATCTGCTGGCAAGTGTGATAACAGGACCACAGGCATCGCAATAGCTATAGCAGCCATATTGACTGGCCCAGAGGTTGAATGGGCCCCTCTCAGGTACAAGAACATTGTTCCTTTTTGTTGGTGGCTTTCCACTCTCCAGCTCTTCTATGTGGATTCCCTGATATTAGTATTAATACTTTTTTTTTTTTTATTATTATTGCTGCTGTTTTAGTCCGTAGGTGCTGGGGCCCCATCTCCTTTTACTATGGGGCCCTATGAATTCTAGTTATGGACCTTGAACGGGACATGTTTTTGTATATAATTTGTTCTAGTTAAATCCTGAGCCGACCCTTAAATTTGTCCTCGACTTAAAGGATTTGGCCGCTGGTATCCAAGGCAGACTTGTTGTGGAAGTGAATACAATGCATCAGGCCTCCGCAGCACAGAGGGTCCCGCGCGCTGAGCAAGCACATGAGGTGTGGCAGGCAGAGCACAGGGCAAGTCCTTGCATAGAGAGTACAGGGTGTGTACATAGGGGGAAGTGTCACTGCAGCCGGTTCACATTCCAGACACCTCACCTGCCCCCTTCTCAAGGACGCCCCTATCCTGCCTGTGATCCTGTGACCTGCAAGGTGCAGGAATGTGAGGAATTAGAGTCTCTGCGTGCTCTCGCTGGGCAGGTCTCCCAGTTTAAGGGCACAGGGTGTTGTAATAGAACAATGGGAGGTTCTGATCCGCAGGTGAAAGAATTCGCCAGCGCGCTATGAGTAAGTCGGTGCCGTAACAGGTGCCGTGGCCAAGGGTGTCCTCACCCTGACCATATTGATGCAATCGAGGGGTGTGCCCGTCCCTCGCTCTCCTACAACACCCTCTCACTACCAGCCTGTTGCGTAGAGATTTTGTAATTAAAAAGGTATTTACACCTTCCTAATCCAAGCATCACGGCAATGTGACAGCAGAGGTGACCTAGTGCCACCTCATTGTGCAATCGCTGCAGGAAGGTGGACGCCTACCTCCTCCGATGAACCAGAGAGTCAGCTCTGCTGGCGAGAGGGACTTCTAAAATGAGCTGGGATGGGACTGAAGGGACTAAAGTCTCCACAGTGGCATTTCCGTACATACAGGGGTTAAGCTGACTGCATTGTATTTGCTGGGATCGCTGTGAGCAATAATTGTGCGCCTATTTCGGGAGATGTGACTCAGCCTGGTGTGTGTGGAGGGGGGGCCCCAGGAAATGACCCAGAAATGGTTTTTTTTTACTAGAGGTCTTAGCCGGCACCTGATTCCTTCTTCTGCAATTGTGGCTACACCCCCCTGGCGCTGCCCAGCTGGCATGTCTTGGGTGGTGCCGTGTCATGAGACTTTCATTCTACGTCACGTGCGGATTCAGAGACCTTTCTACAGATCCTTGCCTTGCACCATTTTGTGAATCATTCATTCTCTAGGGCCGAGGTTTTGGTGTAATAATTTACCTGCAAGTGCAGGATGTGACATTCCTTGCTCGAAGCATTCATGGCATGTAGAGGGGGCAGATTCTGCCATCTAGAGCTGGCTGCCAAATAATGCCCGCCCATGGCTTGCATAGGACGTTTCATTAAAACTTCTAAAAGAAATTTTTTTTTATTTTTTTTTCTCTGCTGTTCTGAAAAAAGGGTCAGCACCTCCCAAATTTGTTGTTTGTTTTTTTTTTTTTTTTGTTTTGTTTTTTAAAAAGTGTCTCCAGCCCAAGGCATGTTAGATTCATTTTTGGATCGGTCTTGAATCCGAAAATTCAAAAGTGCAACGTCAATAGCATCCAACACGCATGTGTGTGTTTGGATGTGTTTTGGCTGCAACAGGATGGCACCCTATAAATTTACATAGGGCTCCTGCTGTGTCTTTCGGATCGAGAACGGACATGACCATTCTTCAAACGGATCCGAAAGATGCAAGTAAACACACACATCCGGGATCACTCGTCTGAACAGCGATGCATGTTTTACATTGAAAGCAATGGAAATCACACTGCACATTAGACGCGGGTTTGGGTCCATTTAGGGTCCAAAATCTGATCCAACACGCCGTGTGACCATACCCCAGGGCTCAACTGGGCGAGTTTTTTTGTTTTTATAGAGGAGAGGCTGCTGTATTTGTTTTTACACCGCTGATCTCTAAGGGTATGGTCGCACGGTGTATTATGCCACGCACCTGTGTGTTCGGCTATACGCCCGCTGTTGAAAGTTTATAATAAGCAGGAAAATAAGAGGCTTTTAGTGCACAGCTGTGAGGGCCCATCCACCAACTGTTCTGTCATATAGATGGGAAAACAAAAACGACAGCGTGCACAGCTGTTCACCACTGCATGCTCTGCTGTTCTCCACCTCAAACATGGAGAAATCTGCAACCGCACCTCTAAAGCGGATACCAGCCCCATCATATGCATTGAGGACATAGTGGTGGTATATGCCATCAATGTGTTATCTGCAGAACGAGGCCCGAAACCTCCCCGCATTGCACGCAGAGCTGGTCGGCACTCTTCAGTTGAGATCAATGGGAGTCACGAGCACAGCCGAGCACGCAGGGGTTCACAGGTGGGAGCCACATCTATCACACATTGATGGCAGCTGTGCTGCTTAGATGCCTTCATTGCACAACACAAATAGGTGATTGCAATAAGTCGCACCCACTCCCTCACTTTGTTAAATTTGAAAAATTTAAGTGAACCTGCCACTCGCTTGTGCTCTCCTCAGCAAGGGTGGCATAACCTATGTGACAGGTTCCCTTTAAACTATTGTACTAGGAAACACCATTTCCTGTGGGTTTTCATTCTGATTTCCCATAGAATAACAAAAGTAGCTTTGGTCACCTGATAAATCCAGCACTACTACTCTGATCCTCTTATTGTGCCCGTATACTGACATGAGCATTGTAGCCAGTCTTTGGCATCAGTAGTCTCATGCCATACGCCACTGTGGGTATACAGGCTATATTTTGTGTTGGACACCTAAAAAAGTGCTGGGCAGCCCGTCCAATTGAATAGTAGTGGTGTAATAGGCTGTAAGCCAGCATGGTGCACCACACGTACCTGCATTAATGGCACCCTTTTGTATCACCTTATCTATATGGAATTATGATACCAGCAACCACCTCCCGTCATACATAGAAGTTGTATAAGTGGTTGTCTTATCGTGCAGTCTCCCCATGTATTATACTGTGGCTTTTCTGCATACTGGTGTGAACAGGTATCAATTCAGTGTGCAGTTTTTTATCCAATTGCTCCCCTAGTGGTGGAGGGGTGTGTGAGCTACTGCTCAGCAATTACCTGCCTCCTACTGGGTTCAGTCTTAAGTCCAGCCATTGAGCTGTAAGTATGGCCTGTGTTGTGTTTTTGGGTATACGGGCTTGTCAACACTGCAGCCCAGTAAATGGGGAGGACCAGAGCAATGGTGGTGGGATTGTCAATCAAGTGATAGGGGTTTTTGTGTGTTTTTAGGATAGGGTGGCGCTGCTTCCTTCTCTTCAGGCCTATAGATCTGTTGTTGACCAAGCCGTTTCTTTTTCTCTCCACAGACGTTTACGGCTTGGTGCAACTCCCACCTGAGGAAGGCTGGCACTCAGATCGAGAACATAGATGAGGATTTCCGAGATGGGTTAAAGCTCATGTTACTCCTGGAGGTTATATCAGGTAGGTTATAAACTAGGCGAAGGGGAATGAGGCGGCGTGCAGCAAAACGTGCGTTTTCTACCGGACTTACATTTCTTCCCTTTTGTATTATTTTAGGAGAGCGTCTCCCCAAACCGGAGCGAGGAAAGATGAGAGTTCATAAGATCAATAATGTCAACAAAGCCTTGGACTTCATTGCAAGTAAAGGAGTCAAGCTGGTCTCCATCGGAGCTGAAGGTAGGCAGAATGCTTCATCCCTCAGTGTCTCGCACAGCATACAGTTTCCATAGGCCACCGATCATTTTAAGGCAGGGGTCTCCGCCTCGTCCAGGAAGATGGGCTACACATAGAAAAACACTGACATTGACAGGACACGTTTTTATAAAATTCGATACAAAATGAACCCCTTTTATGTCCACCCTCTGTCTTTTGGCAGCGGGCTCTGCATGACTTCTGTCAGCAGCAATGCACAAACACGTCCCTGCCTATAGAGAGGTTTGCGGCTCCCAGCGACGCAACTGCACTAGGATCGGAGCGGTGGTTAATGGCTCCGTTCCTAGAGCAGTCGCTGAGAACAGCAGGGACCAGAGGAAGCCTCTGATCCCTGCTGTTTAACCCTTAGATTTCTGCAGTCCATTGGAATAATCGAAGCAGATTCCTAGTGCCTGATGGAGCCTGTGGAAAATCTAAACGGTCATCCCTAAGGATCTAGTGTAGCCCCAGGGCTGTGTTTATAGTAAGCCTGCTGTCGTGGGGCATAAAGTGTGTGTGAGGCGGAATAAAAAATAAAATAGTTAATAAAAACATTTCTGTATTCATTACACAAAAAAAAGTGTAGGTTTTTCTTTTCCTATTAGGTGTCCACATGATCATAAAATCCTGTAGAATAAATCTAGCATGTTCAGTGTGAATGGTGTAAAAAAAATGGCTTATGTTCACATCGTTCACAATGTTTTAAAAAATTACGCAGTAATTTATATGTGAACTCAAATTAGGCCTCCAAAAATACAATGTTCACCCACATAAAACAAGTCCTCAAACAACTGTGTCTTTGGGGAAAAAAGCAAAAAGTTATGACTGCTGAAATGCAGCAAAGCAACAACTTAAAAATCTAACTGGTCATGAAGGCCTGGTGCTTATGGGGTTAGTGCCCAGGTCTTTAGGCAAGTGATGATGCCGTGTGTGTTGTATAGGTTTGGTTTTATTTAACTGATGAGCATTTATAATAACATGGTGGTGTGTGTGTTTTTGGGTTACATCATTAGTACGGTTGAAAAGAAGACATGTGTCCATCAAGTTCAACCAAGGGTGGGGAAAAAATGGGTGAAGGGAGGGAGACAAGGATTTTAAGCCCAGCCTCCCCACTGGTTAATGCCCTGGAACCCACAAGACAAGAACCAACCTGCTCCAGGGGAGACCCCATCTCTGACCCCAGAGCCGCCACCAGATAGGATCCAGAATATTACATAGCTACGTACGCATCAATATTCTTTAGTTTCAGGTAGGCATCTAAGACTTTATTGAAACTCCCAACTGTTCCTGCTGTGTCCAGCTCCTCAGGCGGCTATTCCACAGATTCACAGTTCTTACAGTGAAGAACGCTCTTCTCTGGAGATTGAATCCTTTTTTTCTCTAGTCGAAGGGAATGTCCCCTTGTCTCTTGAGGGGCCTTTACATGAAATAATTTTTCCCCATACTTTTTGTAGGGACCATTTATATATTTATATAAATTAATCATGTCCTCCCCCCCGAAGCCGTCTTTTCTCAAGACTAAATAAGTTCAATTCTACAAACCTCTCCTCATTTTATTCTCTTGTTTTCCCCCTCTTCATATGGTAGTGGTGTGAGCAATTGCTTGATCGCGGTCATACTACATTGCAATACCTGATACTATTGCAATGTGTTATGCCAAATGTCAGCCTGTGGAGACCTGCCTCTGGACAGGACCCGGCAGGCCTGTGTGACAGACAGACTGGAGGTTGTCATTACGCTGCCAGCTGTCATGGCAACCCACGATCGCACACCGGGGTGCCCATGAAAGACATGGGAAGCCCCCTCCATTTTTCAAATCCCTGCGGTCGGTATTGACCACTGCATTTAAAGGGTTAAACAGCAGGTGCCGGCACATTCCTTTGGCCTTCTCTCTGTTTTCCCCAAGACGTCTTGGGCTGTATGTGACGCCCCACGAGCCACGTGTCTGAGACCCCCAATTTAAGGTCTTGTGCTGTGGATGTTAGACACTATTAGTACAGGGAAAATAATAGCTGCATCGCTTATAATATCTTATTTTTCTCTTAGAAATTGTGGATGGAAATGCAAAAATGACTTTAGGAATGATCTGGACAATCATCCTTCGCTTTGCCATTCAGGATATTTCTGTGGAGGGTAAGTGCTTCTACATTGTGGCTTGACTTTCCTTGTGCCTTGTTTATCACTCCTATTAAACTACTTTTGATGTCTCCACAGAAACTTCTGCAAAGGAAGGATTATTACTCTGGTGTCAGAGGAAGACTGCGCCTTATAAGAATGTTAATGTACAGAACTTCCATATCAGGTGACTCCGCATGCGAAATATGAACATTTCTGTGCTTTGGGTTCAGATCACACAAGAATTTTTTCAGCTATTTTAGGTTTGGTACAGACCACACGTATGGTGTATGTTTAGCTTGTATATCGGAAACGTCCCAAAGTATACACTTAAATTATCCATAGGATGTAATAGACCACTGGTTGTTTCCAACTCTGGCTGGTCTATGTATACCACCAAAGACAAAAATAGAATGGCGCAAGAGCCTACGTTCTGTTCAGCAGCGTTCAGAAACACATGTAGATGTTACACATGTTTACAGTGAGACCCTGTTGGTGCTGGATGCCACTGCTTGGCATCTGTTTAACGTAGAAATCTAGGCTTGTACGTTAAACAGAAGCGTGGTGTGTACCTAGCCTTAATTATTGCATAAGCTGTGCTGTGTCCTGGCCACATCCTCCTTTTTGCTGGTGGCCAGTACTAGATGTCTCCTCCGAGAAGTTCATGTGTAGATTTCATATGCACAACAATAGAGAGACTATGCTCTCACTGAAGTAAAACCGCTCCGTGCTGTGAATGTGGTCAGTTCCAAATAAGTTTCCACTGCGTGCTGGATGCAGCGGTCCCAGGATCATGGCAAATAAACTCCACAATGTCCAATAATGGATGAACCAGCATCTCAAAAAGTGCAAAAATCTTTATTAAATCTTCATGTACAGGTGCTAAAAAAAATAGGAAGGAAAACCTAGCAGTGTCTTCCTTCCTATTTTTTTAGCACCTGTACATGAAGATTTAATAAAGATTTTTTCCACTTTTTGAGATGCTGGTCCATCCGTTTCTCTTTGGCCATTGTTTGATATGCTAGATCTGTAAAAGATCTCATTCACAGAGGGATATTTTGAAAAATCTATCTTGGTCTTTGCTGTAGCAGTCCATAGGATAAGGCAAACTTGGAGCAAGAGTAGCCCAAAAGAGACTATTTCACAATCACAAACATTTTATATGCCCAAAATATCTACGAATCATGGTCCACATTCTCCTTACTGTTTTCTGTAGCTCTACCACAGTAGATGTTGGGGATACCAATTTCACGGTATCCTGATGGATGTCCATAATGGGGCCACAACATGTGATCTGAATGGGTGGTAAAATTGTGCAGATTCAGCCTGGTCACCTTATGTTTTAAAGGGGTTGCCTTGCTACAAAGAATAGCTTTCAAAATGTAGGGAACATTAAATGAAGACGTTTTCCAAATATATTGCGTTCATTTTTTTGTTTTGTTAAGGAGCTACAAGTGATTTTACCACCTGTGCTCTCTCTGGTTCCCCAAGTGACCGACCTGTGCACTTCTTCGCCCTCTCCCCCCCTGCTGTCTGTTCTATCTGATAGCAGGGAGTGAGGTCATCACACAGGTCACGCAGAGCAGAACTCCAGACAGTGAGAGCTTGTTTATCTGATCTTTCAGACAGAAGACCGTAATTATTACTGTTTACCTCAGAAGCTTCCCTGGTCCTGACAGCATGAGATTTATCTAATTAGCAGAGGTCTGAATACACTGACCTCATATGCTAATTACAGACAGCTTGACCAGGAAGTGACAGAGCAAAGCGGCATTATTTCATTCATGCATCCTATGAAACTTTGAGAGGAGACAACCCCTTTAAGGCAAGATTTCAGGATTCTCCAGGCTGCTACTTTGCAACCAGGACATTGTTCACTAGAAAGTCTAAAAGAATTGTTGCTTTTGGTGACTGCGGACTTTGCGAAATCTTCTTGGGGTGCTTTAACACCGTGTTTTTTTTCTTTTTTTTTTTTCAGAAATACACAGCATTAAACTGCCTTTTTTTGCTGCGAATTTCTGCAAAAAAAAATCCAAAAAAATTCACTGTGAAAGTACCCGAATAGTGCAGCCTATAATGTACTAACTACACTTCCTTGCCTAATGACTTTATTATACATTTTACAGCTGGAAGGATGGCCTTGCCTTCAATGCCTTGATTCACAGACACAGACCAGAGCTTATAGAATATGATAAACTGAGAAAGGTAAGCGTGGACCAGGAACGCTCTCTAGTAAGGCACTTCTCATACGTTGATAAAGATTCACCCGTTGCCATTTTCTCCGCTGTTCTCCTAGGATGACCCAGTCACTAACCTGAATAATGCCTTTGAGGTGGCTGAGAAGTATCTGGATATCCCGAAGATGTTGGACGCTGAAGGTATGGATCCCGAGTTGTGGTGTTAGATAAAACTGATCAGCATAATTGCTAATGCAGATTAAGGGCACAATGTAAATATTTTTTTTTATTGGGTGGGGAGGGGGATAGGATCTTTCTTCATTTCTGAA
This sequence comes from Phyllomedusa bahiana, assembly GCA_025379985.1. Taxonomy (NCBI): domain Eukaryota; kingdom Metazoa; phylum Chordata; class Amphibia; order Anura; family Hylidae; genus Phyllomedusa; species Phyllomedusa bahiana. The sequence goes on along the minus strand of JAODAL010009441.1, from coordinate 85,860 downwards.
GTCCAGTCCACACATACGAACTGGCTTTATTCTTAAAGGGGTTTTGCCACAAAGTAAAATTGACGTGGAAAGCTTGCAAATGAAATAACAAACATTTTCACCATTCATTATTATTAAAAATTCTGCACCGTTTTTGTTTTAGCTGCTTCTTTAGTGATCCATTGTTTACAGCTGTCTCCAGGGGATCGACCAGGGCTGAGAGCTCCTCACGTCCTGGCCAACATGCTCAGACATGACCTCTCCTCTCAGGCAGCTTCTGAGTGTTCAAACCCCAGGTGCTGTCATCTACTCCCGTCCTCTGTACTCCTTAGTAATTAGTCAAACAGTGCAAATAAATAAAAAAAAAAAGAAACCTCAATGTGGTTTGTGCATTGATAAAGAGAAAAAAAAGAACACAGGTTTGGTTCCTGCAGGGATTTGTACCTAGGAGCCTGGAGGCAAAAACTTTACCTCTCAGCTACTCACAATGCTTTACAAAAACAGACCTTTCTTTGACTAGAGAGCGGAAAGGCCTGGTGATGTTATCCTGCTGGGTCACATATGCAATTCAAACAAATCACACACACCCCCTTCTGAGCGCACAGGGCTGAGAGGTGGATGCTGAAGGTATGAAATGAGATCGTGGCAAAACCCCTTTAATAAATTTGGTCTACGAAATGATCAAAAGCCAGTGAGCTTTTAAATCTTAGGATTTTCTCTTCCTTTTTCTTCAGACATCTGTCTGTGACTTTTTTTTTTTATTTTTGCAGCCCAAGCTCCTTCCAGTGAATGAATAGGGCTCTGCTTGTTGACCAACTTCTTATTGTTTTTCCCAAATTATTTCCTTCGTTTACAGACATAGTCAACACCGCTCGTCCTGATGAGAAGGCTATCATGACCTATGTGTCCTCTTTCTACCACGCCTTCTCTGGAGCCCAGAAGGTAGTGTTTGGGGCAGCCGCAGTGCCCCCACCTGTCTCCTCTCTTGCTCTTTCTCACTTCTGCATGCCTAATGTGCTTTTCTTGCAGTTGCGCGGCATGTTGTCACCTCTGCATCAGGAATCCTATAGCTCGGTTGTAGAAGGGATTTTCAGAGTTAATGAGCTCTAGTGTGATGCACTACACCCCGCTTAACCCTTCCTGGGGCAGACCAGAGGGCAGAGAGGTGCAGATCTGGGACAGGAAGCCCTCACTTTGGCCCCTGGCTGGTCCTGCGCCCCCTCACCTCGCATATGTCCTTTTCTTTCTTCTCTGCACAGATATTGTGGGCACTCTCAGGCCTGATGAGAAGGCCATAATGACCTACGTTTCCTGCTTCTACCACGCTTTCTCTGGTGCTCAGAAGGTGAGCTTCTGCTGGCGTTTCTTACTGGGTGGTTAACATGTCCTGATCTGGTTTCTTTTCTTGAGGTCGTATCCTCACAGTAACTCCCTTCTTAACTACTAAAACACCTTTCAATTAACTGCAACCTCCAGCCTTGCTCAACACAAATGATTCCAGTTCATGTCTAATAACGAATTGCCAATTGTCCTGTATCATCAAGACAGATTTTGAGCTCTTGTGTCCTCCCCTATTTACTACAGTAGATCTGGTTAAGGGGGCTGTCTCACTACAAAGATCATAGTTCAAAATGAGGAGACCAAAAATCCAAGCATGTATGTCATTGGTTACCATTAGCAGAGTGCTATGGTTTTAGAGAATGGGCTGCTTTACTTGTCCTTAGCACTGGAGTCTGTTTACAGGTTGGGTTGCTCCCTGCTAGATTATTAGTGGCTGTCGGCGGAGTTGTGTGCGCCACCCAGGTCGCGAACGGGAGCGCACAGGGGGATGTATGTATAAGCAGCGTGCACGGACGAGAGAGACAGACCAATGTAAAATGCAGTCCCATGTAAGACGTGCAGTCTTACATTGGCAGTCCCATGTAAACGGAAATCGGCAGTTTCACTTAAAAATGAAAACAGCAGTCCCATGTAAGAAGTAGTCTTACATTGGCAGTCCCATGTAAAACAAAAAGCATAGCGGCAGCTGAGGCAATGAACTGTGCAGGACATAGTTCTGCAGTCCCATGTAAACACAAATGGATAAAGCATATGGTTTTGTTATGCAGATCTGTAGAGTTCAGAGGTGTAATAATCTGCAGGATGTATCACTGTGTGAGAGAGACGAAGAAAAAAAAAATAACCCGTCTTTCCCAGAGTCCTGTCAAATGTCCATTCTAGTTACAAAGTATGTAGAGAGAGCGAGAAATTTAGATGTACACTATCGAGTTACACTTGGCTTTTCACTGACAAAGATGGCTGAGAACCTCTCCCTTCCCCCAGCTCATACAGAGTGAATCATCAAGAGCTTGCACACTTTGGGGGCGTGTCTGCAGAGAGAGAGAAGATACTCCCTGCTGGGAGGAGAGACTCGCCCCTCCATTTCACAAGCTCTGCTTAGCAACCAGCATGAACGGCTGCCAAATGCTGAAACGAGACAACCCCTTTAACATTGAATGATATTCCAATCTCAGACATTCATGGCGTATCCACAGCACCCGCACCCATCCTGTGCAGGGCTCCAAACTTTCCTATATGGAACAGAGAGGTGGCTGCGCATGCGCCGCATTCTGTCCTGCTCCATTGGAGTTCCCTAGTACAGCCTTGCGCTGGTGCTAGGCTGTACTCAGAATTGAAATGAACAGAATGCCACGTACGCGCAGCAACCTCGGCACAGAGAAGTTTGGGGGACTGTTCTCAAAACGGTTCCTGTGCATACGCCATAAAGGTCTATGGGAAAACTCCTCCTCCTTTTTTAAAGCAGATCTGTTTTGCATACATTTTCTCACATTGTAAGAGCTGCAAATTTGCAACTAGCTTGGAGACCAAATGGCCCCAAAAATATTGTGCTGATGTGTGATCGCCAACAAATAAGAATACAGCAAACTTGGTTATTTATGAGCCCAGGTCTCTTCCTGTCCCCCTCACTAATAATTGAAAACCATGGTAAAAGGCAGAGCTAGCCCCGGCCTCTTAAATATAGCAGGCCTCGTTTTAATTTTTATAGTGCTATAGTTTAAACCCCCCTTCCCTTCTTGGTGCCTTTAGCTATCAATGCTTTTTGCACCTGACATATCATGCACAGTATATTTTCAAAGCTGTTCTGTTCTTAGTTGCTGCAGCAATTTGCCGCGTTAAGGTTACGTTCACACGGCTGATTTTGGAGCTGAATCTACCCTTGAATCGTTGTTCAATCTGACTGCAATCTGCCTAAGGCTAGGTCTGCACAGCATATGGCATAATATCGTTGTAAATCTGATGGCATTTAGACATTGCTGGACCACGGCAGGACTACAGTACTTGGCGCAGATTTGCACAAAAGTTGTGGTTGATTTTCGGATTTTCCATCGGCCCCATATATTCAATGTACGGGGTCGATGGCAAATTCAAGTGGAATGCAGCGGAATATACATGTTGCATATTCCGCCAGATTTTTAACGCTTTGGTAAAAAACCCGTGCTGTAGAGACTACAGCATGGGTTTTTCATTGATGTCTATGCAGCACAGTGTGCCATCGGATTTTCAGCAGTTTCAGAATATTAAGATTGGTGAAAAACCTGTGCTGTGACTAAGCGTCACGCTTAAAAAACTCTCTCTGAAATCCTCATCAAATCCTCGTCTGAATTTCATTTGAGGATTCAGAACTGAAATGTTCAGCGTCCAAAGCGGCCGGGTGAGCGTACCCATACACTGTACACTTTGGGTATGTTCACACCGCGTAATTGCGGGCGCATTTTGCCACGTATTTGCGCTTCAATACGCCTGAAATGCACCCCGCAATTACGGTAATTCATAGCTCTCTGAGCTATGAATTATGTCAGTCTTCCCGGCATACAATAAGTGACATGTCACTTCTTCGCAGCCCGTACACGCTGTGATAACGAGGGTGAATGGGGCCGCCCCGCCTGCGCTTTAGGACTATGCGATCAGCGCATACTTCTAAAACACCAGGCATATTGTGGCGCGCACATTATGTGCCGCAATACGCCGTGTGAACATACCCTTCGGGTGCGTCCACACGGCAGGCTAAGATATTGGCTTGATTCTGATTAAAGAATCCGGACGTTATTTTGACATGTGCATGGTTTTGGTGGACGGTTCTATGCGGTTTGTGGATTTGCCCATCCCCCTCAACCACTGACCTGTACATCTTCTGCCCAAAAAAACGGGTGATGTCAAAAACAGTCCGGCGGGAAGTTCTTGCGGTGTGGAATGCTGCACGGATTTTCTATTTAAATCGGTGTAAAAGGTTGACAGTCTGTTTACAGACTGTTTTCAAATCCGAAAACAGTCTGTAAAACCGACTGAAAACTCTGCAATGGGGACAATCCCTTACTCCAAGTATAGCTGGAAAAAGTAAGCTGGCAGTGTAAACTTGGCCATGTGTATTGAAAGCCGCCTTGGGTGATTACCTGAAAATCAGCACTTGGTATTAAAGCACGTCCACATGCAAATTCTGAAATACTCATCGGATTCTACCATTTGAAAACCGCGTTGGGGGGGGTTTTTCCAAATCCACATCAAAAACGGACTGACATAGCTCACTTTGTAGACGGACCCTAAGGGTTTCTACTATGCCTCAGATGGTATGCACAGATATAACTGATATATGGTGGTACCGATGTTCCTGGCACTAGAGGCCTAGCTTGGTTATTATGAGTTTTGTAGTATGGCTGTCAGGTCTACACTTATCGCTATTGATAGTCATGTTATTTTGAAGGCGCTCTGTGTTGGGGTTTCTCCCCGCTTGACTTTGGATGGTTGTCAAATCTTCATTTTTTACATCCTTCTAAACAATGTGTCCTCCTTTAGGCCGAGACGGCAGCCAACAGAATCTGCAAAGTCTTGGCTGTGAATCAAGAGAACGAGCATCTGATGGAAGATTACGAGAGACTGGCCAGTGATGTGAGTCCTTCATGTCTCCTTTGTTTTTTACTCTTGTCCTCACTGTGTCCCTGCTGTCACTTAGCAAATCAATTCTGTGTATTTCATCATGCAATGTGTCCGCCTGTCATCATTCGTTTTGTTTTAAACTGTCTCCACACCTCCATGTTATTCTCTGTAATCTCTTGATGAAAGCTCTGAAGTTGGTGAAAAATTTTTTTTAAATTGAAAAATAAATGAAAGTTTTGCAGTGCTTTAAGGCTATGTTCACACGGCTTATTTCGGGGCGTATTTACGTCCGCAAATGCGTCCCGAAATACGTTTCAAATACGTGTCACAAAGTGTGGCGTGTATTTCGCGTCGTAAATACAATCCCCATTCTTTACTATGGGGATTTACGTTGCGAAATACGCCTCAATAAGTGACTTAATTTTACGATCGTATTTACGTCCACAAATACGTCGCGAAAATACGCCTCGTTTTACATTGGAATCAATGCTAATCTAATTCATTATTTGAAACGTATTTCGGGACGTATTTGCGGACGTAAATACGTCCGTAAATAGGCCCCGTAATAAGCCGTGTGAACATAGCGCAAGGACTTGCTTGATATTAGGAGAAATTCAATGGTTTACTGTGACCTTGTTCTAATTCACACCAGTCGTTTTTCCTAATTTTGTATTGATATATATATATATATATATAATTTTTTTTTCGTTCTTCCTCTTGGTTATTTGGTGTTTTTGTTGCTATGTTTCCTGTACTTGATGCCTTCCTTCTCTTATAGCTCTTGGAGTGGATTCGCCGTACCATCCCATGGTTGGAAGATCGTCAACCAGAGAAGACCATGCACGATATGCAACAAAAACTTGAAGATTTCCGCGACTACCGGCGTGTGCACAAGCCGCCCAAGGTGCAGGAGAAGTGCCAGCTGGAGATCAACTTCAACACGCTGCAGACCAAGCTGCGGCTCAGCAACCGTCCTGCCTTCATGCCTTCTGAGGGGAGGATGGTATCGGTAAGTGTCAGATGAGACTTGGCAAGAAGTAGGTGGTATCACTCATCATTCTATTTGGAATACTACAAGGTGGTTATTTCAATGTCTGTTTCCGGCATAAGAAGCCCTACACTCGTAGGTGGGGAAATGTATCACCAGTTCATTAGCATCACACTTTTAATATGTTAGCAATGTTAAATGGAAATGTACTAATCTATAAAATGTCTGCACAGACACTGAGTAAATTTGTAATCCTATACGGGCTCTTTAAGCATTCTGTTAGCCTTTTTTTTTTTTTTTCTGATTGGCAACCCATTCAACTTAGTGATTGTCCAGTTATGTGTGTTTTAACTAAATTTGGAATGGGGCTCAGGGGAAAAAACAGTTGCCTCCCTACTCTACCCCCTTTCCCGCAATGACGCCACCTGCCCGGTTTTCTGTTTTTTTCTGGGTGGGGTCTGTTGGGTCGGTGAAGGGTCACGGTGAATTTTCCCTTTTTTTTTTTTTCTTTTTTTTTTTAATTCTGAAAAAAGGTTTATTAAAGTACAAAATGCAAAACAAGGCATTTACATGTGATATATAGCAAAGCCCATGCCATGTGCCATTTCTTAATGTCACAATTCGGCAGTGAACAAACAGTGACAACTGGAAATGGCACATGGCTGCAGTGCTAACAAGCCGACTTCCCAGAGCGGCAGTAGGAAGAAGAACCAGACTGGTAGTGGCAGCACTGGAATGAAGGTGAGCAGGTAGTCTTAAATTCGGATAGCGCTGCAGTAATAAAAAACAAAAAAAACATAAGTTTAAAAAAAAAAAAATATTGAACAACTTTTTGGGTGGAAATCTTATGCCCAAGAGGCTGATTTTAAACTACATTTATTTAACAAGAGTACAGACTTTGATTAGTTTTGTTATACATTGTTCTCTTTTTGAAGACCATTTTTCTTTCCTAATTTCAGGACATTAATAACGGCTGGCAGCACTTGGAGCAGGCAGAAAAGGGTTATGAAGAATGGCTCTTGAACGAAATTCGTAGGTTAGAAAGGTTGGATCACTTAGCTGAGAAATTTCGCCAGAAAGCATCTATACACGAAGCCTGGACTGATGGTGGGTATTGTGCCAATACTCCTCAGACTACTGCTTATTTTTTGTGGAGGAAAACGGTAGAGCATCACTTTTGATACTTTTGTCCCCAAAAGGCAAAGAGGCCATGTTGACCCAAAAGGACTATGAGACTGCCACCCTTGCAGAAATTAAGGCCCTCCTCCGAAAACATGAAGCCTTTGAGAGTGACCTGGCAGCCCACCAGGACAGAGTGGAGCAGATTGCAGCCATTGCACAGGAGCTGAAGTGAGTTGTTATGGAGGGGTATTGTCAATGGGTCTGTTCCTGTTCACAGGCTTCTAGGTCATTGTGGCTGGAGCAAAGCATATTTCTAAAGGGTGTTAAAAGCCACACAGGCAAGATGGCCGCCCCCGTAATCTTTTAAAGACAACAGTTAAATAAAAATTTGCAATCACAAAATAAAAACAGCAAAGAATATGCATCAGCATCTGGTTTTATTTAATAAAAAAATATATATTGTTGATTCATTCCTTTTAGGCCTAATCCATAGGGCCCTACATTATGGGAATCCTCAGAACTCCCTTAACTACTATGCTGGTTTTACCAATTAGAATACCATATATACTCGAGTATAAGCCAACCCAAATATTAGCCGAGGCACCTAATTTTGCCACAAAAAAACTGGGAAAACTTAGTGACTCAAGTATAAGCCTAGGGTGGGAAATGCAGCGGCTACTGGTAAATTACAAAACTAAAAATGGGTACCAGTAAAATTACATAGGCAGGTATATGTCCCCCGTAGGCAGGTATAGGAAGTTTATTGCCCCCCATAGGCAGGTATGTGTCTTGTTTCGGCAGGGTTTTTTTTTTTTTTAAAAAGGAAAAAAAAAAAAAATACAAATACTCGCCTCTCTCCTGCTGCGCTCTGCCTTCTGGCACAGGTGGTGTGATGTCATCGGGCAGTGTGATGACATAGCGTGCCGCCTACACCGGAAGGCCTAAAGTCTGCTTGCAGCCTTCCAGAGTCCTATTGCCGAGAAGGGAGCGCTCACTCTATGCTGTGCAATAGTGTCTTCAGCTGTATGCACTCTCGGGAGTCGCATACAGCTGAAGTGATCCTCGCCGGCGCCCTTGCTATGGCAGCGATCGGATGCCGACGGGTAACTCGAGATATAGTTGTATGCGCTCCCAGAGGATTCTCATACAGCTGAAGCGATCCCCGCCACTCCAAAAAGTGACTAGTATAAGCCGAGGAAGGCACTTTCAGCACATTTTGTGCTGAACAACTCTGCTTATCCTCGAGTATATACGGTAGATGAGCTCTCGTATACATTGTGCAGTGTCCTGCATACAGTGGGCACTGCTGGCATGGTATGGGTTATTCGGAACGCTTCTAGGAAGTCAGGTTAGTGAAGAGTAATTTAGGAAGTCTCTTTTCCTGTATGTTTGAAAGGCTGGATATTGCCCCCATTGCCAAGCGGATGACCTCATTTAATCTCATCTGAAATGGTTCGCTCTGTGCTATGACGCAAGTCGGAGTTTATTCAGGGCTGCTCTGTATTAAAAGTTGCCTCTCGGGCACTAAACATTTTGAGACCTGTACGGATTGGTTTAGCTTTACAGCTGAGGATGCCACATTGGTTTCAATGTGCCCTGACATAGGTGTGTGCCTGAAAACAGAGTCTTCATTGTTTGTATTTCTCGCACAACGTTATTAGAAGACATTCCTAGGCCAGAGTTACACAACTTCCACGTCTCTAAGGTTGCCGTAGCGGCAGTGAATAGATCCTTTTATTGCACTGACATGTAGAGCAGAGAGTGGGGGGTGTATATGTGGGTGTGAGTGTATCTTCCCCAGGATATCAAACCCCTTCTCTCAGGCCTGTTGTTTCTAATTGTAATAACTAATCTTCTTTGCCTCTTTAGTGAGCTGGACTATTATGACTCACCCAGTGTCAACGCCCGTTGCCAAAAGATCTGTGACCAGTGGGATGTGTTGGGTTCTCTGACACACAGCAGACGAGAAGCCTTAGAGGTGAGGACAGTGGGGAGCCTGTGTGGATTTGGTGTGATTACGCTTTCCCCATGTTTACGGCTGCATTCAGATATATATATATATATATCTTTTCTTTTTATAAATTTCTGCTTATAGCAAACAGAGAAGCATTTGGAGGCCATAGACCAGTTGTATCTGGAGTATGCAAAGAGAGCAGCACCCTTCAACAACTGGATGGAAGGGGCAATGGAGGACTTGCAAGACATGTTTATTGTGCACACCATTGAAGAGATTGAGGTAAGGGTCATCTAAATTTTTAGGTCCTCTTTAATGATGACACCACTATCGCCTCCTGAGAACCTTCTGAAATAATAAAGACCAAAATATAAACACTTTCTCAAATGTTTAATTATGGAAATGAAAGCATCACTTGTAACACAGCTTTAAAAGAAAAAAAAAAATGGCCCCCACTCCCCCGCCCTCGAGCACACGGCGTAGTTGCGGCCGGAATACCTCCCGCAATTATTGCCGTGTGAACATAGCCTTAGGGTGGCATACCCTAATATTGAAGGAAATCCTCTGAGCTGCTGATGACCTGTATTTGAGGAGTGAATTATAATTTTATCTGCTGTAAATTTGTGTGATGGTGGTAGTAGATACTCTTTAAGGTCTTGATGTGCAAAGTGAACATGGCTGTGTGGTCTTGTTTCAGGGACTTATTGCAGCCCATGAGCAGTTTAAGTCAACACTGCCGGATGCTGACCGTGAGAGAGAAGCCATTCTTGACATCCAAAGCCAAGCTCAGAAGATTGCAGATTACAACCACATTAAGTTGTCATCCGGAAACCCCTACACCTCCGTCACTCCGCAGACCATCAATTCCAAGTGGGAGAAGGTAGGTGTCATAGGTTTGAACATCTTTGTCTTGGCCAGAATGGTGCCTTATAATACACCTGGTCCTTTATGATCACAGGTCCAGCAATTGGTTCCTAAGAGAGACAATGCCCTGAAAGGAGAGCAAGACAAGCAGCAGTCCAACGAGCACCTACGCCTGCAGTTTGCTAACCAGGCAAATGTGGTAGGACCCTGGATTCAAGCAAAGATGGAGGTATGTTTGTCAGCTGCTTTTGTAGTTTTTTTTATTTTTGGCGTCTCCGCTGGGTGTTGTCAGCAGGAGAGCATCAGGGCTAAAGTGCCACCTAGTATATCAGATTGGTACTGCATGGTGTGCTGTGAAGATTCAATTAGATCTAGTTTCAGATGAACTTAACGACCGGATGGTTTTAGTCCTACATAACCAGACGCACTCCAGCAATTTTGCATAGATGGTAGTTTGCCAACCCCAAATTTATTATTCGTTGAGCTACCAAAATAATGTAGATTTTTTTGGGGGCGGGGGTGGGGGGTCCCCCTTTGCACACTTTTTGTTCATGTCACCAATTAAATAAAAAAACAAAAAACTAAAAACTAATAAAAGAGCCTCAAACTAAAATACTGTATTTACAGTTACTTTTTCACGTAGCATCCAAACACAATCGGCCAGGTTAATAAATATTGTGTAAACGCGTACTAGCCAGTCTAAATGTGCCCATTTATGATAGTTTTGATTCAACGGCGCATGTTTAGACTTTCCAGTTTTTTGTTTTTTTTTCCTGTTGCACAGTCAGACATGTCCCCTTCAGTGAAGCGGCACACTTTTTGTGGGATGCGGTGCAGAAGTGTCTAAAACTAATAAATGTGGCGTGAAGCATGTCCGCCAGTGTATTGGTAGAATTGCCATTGTAAATCTTTCCCACTGTGCTTTATATAAGTTCCTGTCTTAGTTTTAGTAATTACTTGATGGCATGGTTGGCGTTTTTATACCTTTCTGCAATTTTTACTATATTTTTATGTATGTTTTTGCTTCATAATATGTCCCTTTTGGGGTGCGGCCACATGACAAGTAGAAAGTATTTGTCGAATTATATAGTTCAAACCACCTCAGATAACCGTTTTCAGCGAGTATTTTCTGTGGATTTAGGTCATTTTTGTATAGGTTTTTTGGGGTTTTTTCCCCAGCAGATTCTACAGTCAAATCCATTCATCTCCACGGAATTTTGGATGCGGACGTGACTTCTTTTTTTTTTTTTTTTTTTTTTTTGTGCGGAATATGGCAGAAGAATGAACAGATGTTTTGGTTTAGTCGTGTGTTTTTTGTTTTTTTTCTACAAAAGTCTGTTTTCAAATCAGACCTCATAAATTCTAAGTCATGTAGACTACAACACGGATTTTCAATTTTGGTCTATGGGGATGGATTACAATCTGTTTTTGACGAGTATTTAACATTGGAATCTGCATAGATTCCGACTTGAAATTCTGATCTTGTGGACGGAGCCTTAGGATTTCTGTTTGAGTTTTCTAGTGTAACTGGTGAATCCAGAGGAGCCTTTTGTTATGCGGGAATATAAACCTCTGGAGGCGGTGGCTTAGTCACTGTCAGAGTTGATCTGGGTGTGCTGTGGTACATTTAGTGACATAATTGCCGGGTAGACTTGGTAACATTTTTCAGGCCATTTTTCTTGAATATAGATGGCAAAGAAAAAAACCAATGCCACTGTGTAAATAAAATAAAATAAAAAAAACTTCTGCCTCCTCCCCTCTGTCTTTGGCGATCACAGGCAATTGAACTGCTTTTAAAAGTTTTTAGGAGGTTTAACCCTGCTTCACTCGTTTTACAGTGCGGTGGTTATAAAGCTTAGGAATATGCACCATGCATTTACATTACCAAGTAGTGGATCATAGGCGTTTCCTCTGTATTTTGTATGTTTCTGTTGGAAACTATAAATCTGCACTACATGCTAATATAGCATCGGACCTTGATGTCCAGTTTAATGTAAAAATTAAATGGACTACTGGTCCTTAAAGGGAATGTGTCATCAAAAAATGATTTATTGTTTAACTCCTGTTTTTATGTAAAACACATTTTTAAGATTTTTTTTTTAAATTTTACATATCACTTTCAATATTTTTTTTTAAAAAATTCTTAAGTCCTGCAGTTTTCACTAATAGTGTGACACGTCCGGTTCTGTACAGAAAGATTCTCAGTTGTCTGCTCATCAGCACAAAGAGGGTCAAACTGAAAGGAGACACCAGTGTGAATAGATAACACAGGATCCACCAGTCACAAGAGGAGATAGTCACAGTTCACCCTTTCACCACCCTGCACAGTGACTTCTTCCCAGGTCACAGAGCATGACTAGAATACTCTTCTATAGAAGTGAATGGGACTGAGTCAGTCTTAAGTCTCCTGTGCATGAAGCTGCTGTAAAGCATCTCTCTGACTGCTGTTAAAGCAGTGCAAATAAGGCCTAGTGGCCAAAGTGAAAACTGCAAGACTTGAGAATTATTAAAGTATTGAAAGTGATATGAAATTTTTTATTTTTTTTAAAAAAAAAAAATTCGTAATAATGTGTTTAACATAAAAACGGGACTTAAACAATGACTCATTTTTGATGACACGTTCCATTTAATGAAATAAAAATGAAAAAAAACAATTCACTCCATCCTCTGTTCCAGCATTGCTTCTGCTTACCTTCTGTTTTTTTCCGAATGTCACTGCTTCAGCTTTCATTTGCCCCTTCCTTACATCACCATTTGGAGGCAGTTCTTTCTATAGTGTTTTTTTGGGGGGCACCAGTAGCCTACTCAATCTTTATTTGAACTTGACATTCCCTTTTAACCTGTGATGGAGTTTAAACACAATGCAGTCTATTCACTAATGTGCGTGCCAATGTTGTATTTCGTTGTAGACACATTTGTACCACATTTGTGTCTTGCATTATTTGTAGCTCAATTAAAAATAGGGTATGGCCACCTCAACCCAAAAAGAAAATAATAATGGATGTTACAACCCAGTTTGATACTGCAATGTTGTAAAGGTCTGGTTTAGGATTTGTATACAGGTTTTAAATTTTTTATAAAAAAAAAAAAAAAAAAAAAAAAAAAGGGGGTGTCAGAAATCCGACAATATTTTAACTTTGCCGCACCGCAGTTTTTACGCAGAAATCCATGGTCTGATTTTGGGTTCCCAGTTGCCCCATACGTTGAGGCAACTGGCGGAAGGTAGAACATGCTCTATCCTCCGCCAGGCGGCCAGCATCTTCGGTAGAAAACATGTGTTGTGTAGACTACGGCACAGATTTTGCATTTCAAATCTGATGGAAAAAAACCTGTGCTGTGTAGACAGAGCGAAATACCACAGTTGAACTAATTGGGTTGTGGCTTAAAATGAGGCAAAGTCTGTCAGAATTTTGCCATTGACTATTGGTGCAAAGTAAGATGAACCATTGTTAGTTTAACAAGGTAGACACACATAATCTATACAAATTTATATGGCAAACATATTTTTGAGCCTGAGGCACTTCAAACTATTTTAAGCATATTTAGAGAGTTGAGCGCTAGACTAGGCAGGGTAAGCATTACACAAGATTAGCAAATTTACCCCATTGTGTCCACTTACACATTACTGTGTCCAGTACTTTTTTCAGTATTGTGAGTTGGTAGAGCTGTTAAAAGTAGCCAGGATTTTTTTGGTCACTTTCTTAAATTGGAAGGACAAGTTCATGATGTTAATGCCAAGTTCCCATGTCATCTTATCTCTTCAGGAGGTTGGAAGAATCGCCATTGAAATGCATGGCACCCTAGAGGATCAGATGAGTCACCTGACACAATATGAACAAGGTGTCATAAATTACAAGCCCAACATAGACAAACTGGAGCAGCAGCACCAGCTCATCCAGGAAGCCCTGATCTTCGATAACAAGCACACAAACTACACCATGGAGGTGAGGCGCGGCGCCCTTCAACCGTTTCATGTGTGCTTTGCCTCCTGAGCTGTCTGTAATCTGATCCATTGCTCTTTGCAGCATATTCGTGTTGGCTGGGAACATCTGCTCACCACTATTGCAAGGACCAGAAGCGAAGTGGAGAACCAGATCTTAACACGTGATGCCAAGGGAATCAGCCAGGAACAAATGCACGAGTTCAGAGCATCGTTCAATCACTTTGACAAGGTGAGGGCCATATGGGTTTTGTAGGTAGGGTCCCAAGGTTTTGTTTCTCCCTGTTTTAGTTTGATCAGTATATATGCACGAAGCCTATTTCGAACCCCACTTCATAACCCATCTTCTCTCTCCTAGAAAACCACCCACCAGAGTTGTCAGTACATCTCCCATTTGTCCCGGGCCATTGTATGCATTCCGTAACTTGATGTTTTGTTTCTCTTCCATTGTCCACGGTTTCCACTCATCGCCTTCCACTTCATTTCATCGCCTGTGTCTCCTGCCCACCGCTTGCTCTCCGGGCCTTCATGTCCTTCCCCGCCATACTCTACTCATGACAGGATCATACGGGTGCCCTGGGACCTGAAGAATTCAAAGCTTGTCTCATCAGTCTGGGCTATGATGTGGAAAATGACAGACAGGTACTCAATTTATCATGCTAAGCCAAACTAATCCTCTGCCGCTTTCTCTCTTCCCCCTCTTTGTTTTTACGGCCTGTTTCTCTCTGTCCTCTTTCGTCGTCTCTCCTTTCTTTCTGCCTCGTGCATTATTTTACACATCTCACACTTTTTCCTCCTTTGCTGGATCTGGCCCCTTTTTTTTCTTTCTCCTCTGTTCGATGTTTGTTTATTACTGTTTCTTGGAAAAGAAGAGAATTTCTGCTCTGGATGCTGATGACTTTCGAGCTCTCCTTATATCTACGGGATACAGCTTGGTATGCTTCTCACATCTTTCTGTGATACCCCATGGTGATTCTTTGTGATTTCTTAGTGTCATAGTTAGTTTGTTTCCCTCATTGAGAATTCTCTTCTCTTATTTCAGGGTGATGCAGAATTTAACCGTATCATGGCCAGCGTCGACCCCAACAATTCGGGAATGGTGACATTCCAAGCATTTATTGACTTCATGTCAAGAGAGACAACAGACACCGACACTGCTGACCAAGTGATTGCATCCTTTAAGGTCCTTGCTGGGGACAAAGTAAGTGGAATTTGCTTTCTGTTTCCAAATAGACACCTCACAGAAAAAAAGTGGGACAAAATTTACTCTAAGGGGCATCCCCCGGCCGCAGGGGACATAAAACCGGCCGGTTTTCCCGGGGGGACTGCTGCGGGTTTTTTCTTTTAGGGAAAATTGTGTCATTTTCGGCGGTTTTTCGGGCCCGGTCTGAAAAAACGCAAACTGGCTGAAATAACGGAAAAAACCCCCGTGCGGGGGGAAACAGGCCCTAAGGGTATTTCACACGGTGTTGTTTGGATAGGTTTTTAGATGAATGATTTGGCCCGTGGTTTTGGACCTAAAGGGGAAACCCAAACAGCTTTAAAAAATGTGTTTGGGTTTCACATTGCTTTTAATGTAAAACATGCTTTAATGTTCAGACGATATTTTTTTTTACATGGCTTTTTTTTTTTCCTTTAAAAAAAAATTGGTATGTGTGACGCCCCAGACACACTTTTTAAAAAACTATAGGGTGCGTTTTTGCGGGCAAAAAAAAGCACCCAAAACCCCAGCGGGGTTTGGGTGCGTTTTGGGGCCCGAAAAAGGTACCCAAAAAAACATTGTGAAACAAACACCAAGTCACAAAAAAAAAAAATGGGGGCCTATTTACTAAACATGAGGCAGATTAAAAACAAATTCACAAAAGGATGTAGAGAATCTGCAATGCTATATAGTAGAGTCTACAGAGGTTTAAAAATTTTCAAAGGGCGAGCATTTTGCACAATTTGTATGCATGGGGGGGAAGTGTTTCGCCTTTTTCCTTGCAAAAAAAAATTTTGGGTATGTAGGGTGTTGATCATTGTTATAGGGCAGCCTATAGTATACAATCGGGTGGGTTGCATAGCAAAGTGCTTAACACCAGTTTTGAAATCCCAAAATTCCCCATTTTGCAAGAAACAAAAGGCCCAAAGGGGTTTGCTCAAATGCTTGTGATGGGTATCAATAGGACAAAACACTAAAACGGGTCATGAAAAGGTTTTTTCAAAACACGTAAAATTTAACCCTACTTTCCAATAAATGTGAAACTAACTTTTTACATTTTAAACCCCCGGGAATGCCCTATGTCGGTCCCAGCACGTGTGGGTGTGGCTTTAGCAGCAGCTCATGTGGTTAGCAGACTACAGTTCCCATCATACACTGCTCATATCTTTTCCAGGCTGTTTTAATATCACATCCTATTGATAAGTTCTAACATTTTTGAAATTTTCCAAAACGATTAAAGAAAAATTTAAAAGGGGAAAAATTGCACAATTTGATGGTTTCCTTTTGAACAGCAAAATCTTCTCTTTAAAGGACTGCTTGGCTTTTTAAATTTGCAATTTAGAAATGCCAGTCTAGGGGGGTTTACTTTTTTAAAAAACCAAGATATCACAAAGATTTTCCTCAAAAGGCCAGACTGCATGCTGAAAAAAAAATTCAAACTAAGTTTTTGGGTTTGAAAATTTTGGCCCTGAATACACAAGACAAACCCAAAATCAAAGCTGCTGAAAATTGTTGAGTCCCTTTTTTTTTTGGAAAAAACTTTTTGTCAGATTTGTGACCTGCTCTTCTCCATTGTTTTCCAGAACTACATCACGGCGGCAGAGCTGCGCCGGGAGCTGCCACCGGATCAAGCAGAGTATTGCATCTCTCGCATGGCTCCCTACCATGGTCCTGATACAGTGCCTGGAGCACTGGATTACATGTCCTTTTCTACTGCATTGTACGGGGGGAGGGAAAACCTTTTGGAGGGCTTGATGAGGGATGTTTCCACCCACTCCCCTCCCAAACCTTCCATCAGCTACTTAGTGTCTGGCTGCAAAAAGGGGAAAGAAGCTTTTCCATGGTCAGGGGGAGATGGGTTCATTAGCATCCTCCTGTCAAGGGGGAGAGGGAGGGGGATCACATTAGCTTTCATTCCCTTTGCAAGGAGGGAAGGGGAGAAGGAGGGGGGCAGAAAGGCTGCAGGAACAACCTCCCCCCCCTTTGCAAAGGGCTATTTTTGAAATTTGGAAAGGGGCAGGGTGTTTTATAAAAAGGGCTGGCACTTTAGACTGGTTTGCGAAACTTTTTAAATTAAATCCCCCCCTTTTTACAGTTCTCTAAAAAAAACCTTCCCCCTTTCCCCCTTCCCTTGGGTTTTTTTTTCCTTTGGGCCCTTAAAATCCCTGCGGGAGGTTTTGGGGGTCCGTGCCTCCTTTGGAAACAAAAATTTTTTTTTGTGGGTTGTTTTTTTTTTTTTTTTTTGTCCCCCGTTTTTTTCCCATAGTTTCAAAATTGAAAAGGCCTCACGGTGAGGCCCTAGCTTTGAGGGCCCCGAACTGGGGAGGGGGGGGATCCATAAAAAGGGGGGGTTTGCAAAATTGTCCTCCAGCTGTTTTACCATGTAATTTTAAGAGGGGGCACACCAGTCTTATCTGCGGAACAGAGGAAGCTGGTATAAAATTTTCTGATCTGTTACAAAACCCAAGACAGGCCAGGAAAAAAAAAAAACTTATGTCATTCCACATAAAACGCTCCATTCCCGAAGCTTTCGGCCTCACTTTGGTGGACAAACCACACAATCATTCCTTTTTTCGTTTTGCAGGGCCCCTTTGGGGGAGGGTTTCCCCCAAAATTTGGGAGGGCCACCCCCTTTGTATTCTGTTTTTGTTCATGGGATCATGAAAAGCTCTGTTCCTTGTATTGTTATTTCAAGCCCAAAAAAAGGGTTTTTTTATTTTTCCCTAAGGACCAAAAAAAAAAACAAATTATAATAAAATAAAACTTTAAGAGGGTTACTATTTACGTAATTTTTGGGGGTTTTTATGTTTAAAATTTTATTCACCTAGCAAAACCTATATTTGCAGTTTTTTTTTCTTGTCTTCTTTAAATTTAAAAAAAGAAAAAGGGTTTCTGTTGTGTATACCGGGTCTGTAAACCCTTCCCTTTTCTCATCTTTTTTATTCCAAAGGGCCCCAAAAGGGAAAAGGGCAGGGGGCCCGCCCTCCCTTTTTATCATTTTCCCGCACCTCCCAAAATCCGGGACAGAAAAAATAAAATAAAATTTTTTAAAATACCTCGGGGCGGGGTTTGTATTTCTTCAGACTTTTGCTGTGTAGATGATGTAATAAGGTGAATTTAGATTTCATGGTTTCGGGGTTTTGGAATTTTCCCCGTGGAATTACAACATTTTTCTATTATTTTTATGGAAAGTTTGTGGTTTTGGTTTCCCCTTGAATACGCATGGGTTTTTTATTTAGGGCTACCCCAGTGCAGGGTTCAGTCAGTTTTTCAGGGGAATTTTAAAATATTGATTTTGTGGGAAAAGCCCCACCAAAAAAACCGGGGGGGTGTATAGAAAATTGCCTTAAAAGGGGTGTCTCGTACAAGTATTGCTTTTTTTGTTAAAGATTAGAAAAAACAAGTCACTTTGCAATTTTTTCCCCTTTTTTTTTGGGCCCGCATCGGTAACCATAAACCCCGACCTGTTTGATTTTTCCCTGATTTGGCTGCCAGTGTGGGGCGCTATAGCTCAGACCTGGTGTCCTCAAAAAAACTCGTCACTAAAAAACCACTAGTAGCCCGAAATGGGGGGAGCAGAAATTTCAGTAAACTAAACCCCCGGCAGTGTCTTATCATGTGACACCGGGTTTTCCCGGTAAAACCCGGGTTGTGTTATGGAGGAGCAGAACTTCCCCCAGTTTTTACCACCTTTCCCGCCCTTGTCTTATGTCGTCAGTCTGGGGGGAAAGTGCTGTTTAAAATTTTTTTTTTTTTTTTTTTTTTTTCCCTTTTTTTTCTTTTTTTCCAAATTTAACTTTATTAACAAAACCTTTTCAGTACAAAAACAGCAAATTATAACGTAAATCCTTTTTGAAAAAAAGTTGCTGGAATAAACATAATTAAATTTCTCCCTTTTTCCCTTTTTTAATAACCTCTTTGTTTTCATGTCAAATTTTCTTTTAAACCCAAAAGTCCCGGAGGTCACATGAGTGACATTTGTCCATTTTTTTTTTTTTTTTTTTCTTTGAAAGGGGCCCTTGAGCTGGTTCAGGGTATAAAGGGCCCGAATTGTAAAAACTTTTGTATTTTGAAAATGGTTTTGAATTTTCCCATGAACCTTTCTTTTCAATAAAAAAAAAATTTAAAAAAATGGCAAAACCCCTTTTTTCTTTAAAATTTGGGGTTAGAGTTTTAGGCCTTTTTTTAAAGGGTTTAAATAACCTTTCACTTAAGGCTAGGGACAGAATAAAAAAAATTGTATTCGATTGAACCAGTGTTGAACCGAACCGGTACAGATTTGTAGAACACTAATGTCTAACATTGGAAGTTCTGACATCCCCCCCAATTTTACACAACAAAAATCAACTAGATGGCCCTCAAGGGAAACCCCCAAAAAATATTATAGTTTTTTTTCTGACTTTCCCCTTAAGTGTTTGGGTTTTTTAAAACCCTTAGTGTTGAGCGATTTTCGTTTTTAACCCTCGCATCGGGTTTTATAGTCGGGCCATCTTTGCCCAAAATGTCGATTAGTGAGCGTCGTTTTTTAGCGATGACCCCTTTTAAAAACTATGGGGGGGCAACAACCCTTCAAATTTTTAAACCCCAAAAAAAGGTGGGGAAGTTTGGGAAATTTAAAATCCCCAAAAAAATCAAAAAGATACGTGCACTTTTTTGGCCAAAATTAGGTTATTAAAAAAACACAGAAAAAAAAAAACACAGAAACCCTTAAAATTTCCCGGGGGTTGTACCAAAAGGTTTACCCCTTTAAAAACCCGCATCACCCACAAATTAAAAAAATGCCCGAAGGCTGTATTATTTTTTTTTTTTAAAAATCATCTTAAGTGAACTGGACATTGAATTTCCCTGTCCCGGAACAGCATGAAGCCCCAAAACCTGAAAAGACCCCAAAATTTAAAAAGTGCCGGGAAAAAGGGTTTTTCAAACCCCCATTTTTGTTTAATGGACATATATGTCCCGGGTTTTGGGGAGCGTTGCCCCCCCGTATGGTGTGGGAAAACCCCCAAATTTAATTCAATTGGAAAAACTGGTGGTTAAAGCTCCTGTTTCAAACCCGGGGGCCCCTTTTTTTTGCATTTTTTTTCTTTATTTTACTCAACGTGTGGGGAAATTGGTCTCTGTACTTTGTTCTCTGTCCCTGCTCCATACTCCAAATTTTTCCTTGAATAACCTTTAAAAACTGGTTTAAGTTTTTTCCCGTACCTCCCTTGTACAATTGAGAGGAATTTTTTTTTCCCCGTATTTTGGGAAAATGCTAGTTTTTTAGTAGTTTAAATTTTAGAAACACCATTTTTTAAAAATTTTGGTGGATCCCACCATGTCTTTGTTTCTTTTTTTTTAAATTGTATTAAATGGGTTGTCTCAATACAGGGATTGATAGCTATGTTAAAGATCTTGCAAAACAGTCATTTTGCAATTTGTTTCCATCAACAGTGTACTACCTATTCCTGTTTCTGACAGCACCATCCCCCTTGAGCCACTCTTGCAATTGTGAAGAACAAATGTCTGTTTAGAAACAACATTTTTTTTTAATAGGACCTAGCCAAGGATCAATGTATGGGTGCAACAAAAATAAAGAAATAAACATGATTTTATTGATGTAATATTTTTTTTTCGTTACCCTCCATATTATTCGTTTTATATACACATGGGACCACTTCTGTAGTGTTTAATTTGATTTCGGCCATGTACAGTTTTGTTTCAGATTGCATTAGAAAACCTATAGGAGCGTCGCTCGCTCTCCCATTGGTCCCAAATAACGGCGCCTCTTTTAACTTAGCCAATCACAGAGCGGCTCAGAATTTCTTTTCCCTTTAGAAATCGTGAAAGTAGCTTGCGCTTTGATTGGCTAAGCTGGACGAGCCCCCGCCGTTCAATCAGTTTGTTTCGGCATTTTTACTGTTTTTTGAACTGTCCCGCCTTTGAATATGATTGGTCAATTTTTCTCCATAGGAAATAATGGGACATTGTCGCTCCTATTCTGATTGGCTGGTTTATGCCGACCAATGAGAATAGCTTAAACTATTTTAATTACTGTATTTCCGGCAATTTCTCTATTGCAATTCCTTATTTAGCGCGGTCTCGGCGACAAACGCGTTGGGGTTTTTTAAAACTGCTTTATTTGTATAGAAGGGTTCGGCTCTTTATCTGATAATGTTTGACACTTAATAAAAATGATTTTTTTTATTAATACTTCTGCCGAAACGGCGCTGAGCGCCGAGATTTTCAGACGCGCCCATCTCTCCATAGACTATAATGGGAGAAGTAGCTCGCGCTCTGATTGGCTGGGATAGCCAAGCACCCGCTAGCTCAGCCAATCAGCTCTTTTCTTTCTTTTTTCTGTATTTTGAACTGTCCCGCCTTTGATTTTGATTGGTCCAAACTTTCCATAGGTATAAATGGGACTTTGTCGCTCCTATTCTGATTGGTTAATACTCCTTCTAGGTTTTTAATGGGACATTGTCGCTCCTATTCTGATTGGTGGTTTTTTGCCGACCAATCAGAAGAGCTTAAACATATTTGAATTACTGTATTTCGGCGATTTCTCTATTGCAATTCCCTATGTAGCGCCGGTCTCGGCGACAAAACGCGTTGTTCGGGTTTTTTCCTGATTTATTTGTAAAGAAGGGTTCTGCTCTTTATCTGATAATGTTTGATACTTAATAAAATTCAATTTTTTGTTTAATACTTTAGCCGCACGGCGCTGAGCGCCGAGATTCAGTGCGCCCATCTCTCCATAGGAACTATAATGGGAGAAGTAGCTTGGCGCTCTGATTGGCTGGGATAGCCCCAAACACCCGCTAGCTCAGCCAAATCAGCTCTTTTCTGTCTTTTACTGTAATTTTGAATTATCCCGCCGTGGATTCTGATTGGTCCCAAACTTTTCATAGACTAGAATGGGTCTTTGTCGCTCCTATTCTGATTGGCCGAGCTAGCCCAAGCCAACCCCTTGCTCAGCCAATCAGCTCTTTTCTGTCTTTTTACTGTATTTTGAATTATCCCACCGTGGATTCTAATTGGTCAATCCTTCCCCATAGGTTTTAATGGTTCACTGTCGCTCCTATTCTGATTGGCTGGTTTATGGCGACCCAAAGAGAATTAGGTTTATAATTTGAAATTACTGTATTTTCCCGGCAAATTTTACAAGATCATAATTCTTGATATTGCGCCGTTCTAGAGTTTAGGAAAGTGGGGTTATTTTAAGTATGTTTATTTTTTACGTTCAGCTCTTTTCTGACACTGTTTTCCGCCTTTATAAAGGCGATTTTTTTTCGGAATCATACTCCTGCTGCAGGGCGCCGAAATTTTCTGTCGCGATCTTCGATCTGCTTCCTCGCATGTTCCGATCCTGCTTCACTTCGCCTCTGTCGGAGGATTTTAGAACCCAAAAAAAAACCTGGTCTGCCTGTCGGGCTGCCGAGCGCTGCACTTGCGCCTCGCTTTGCCGACTCTCCATCGTACATGCCTCGGAGTTTGAGCGCGCCGCGTCCCGCCCCGGAACGCCTTCCCCACGCCCACACCGCAGCCCACTGCCCCCCCCTTTCATGCGGGGCGCAGCTGAAAGTGGCGAACACTGCGCCTAAAAACTGAATCCCCGCGTCCGACAGGGGGATCGCGCTGGGAGGTGCAGTATACGCCAGAAAACGGGCGAAAAGCCGATCATACATGTGGCCTAAGTCTTTGGTGAACTTTATCCAGTATTCTTTATAGAGCTTGTCTGTGTTCGCCCGCGGGCCCCTCCCCCGCCCCCCGTTCCCTCCGGGACGTTACAGCGGTAGATGCTCCATTAAAATTCTCTACCTAACTACATAAAATCTTCCAATCTCAAATCTAACTAAATTGTAAGGATTTACAGCTAATAGTAGAGGTTTCTCTGTGAAAAAAATAGAATAATTTCGCTGCGCTGTTTGGCCACACGCAGAGCGCACGTCCTACTGCTATGAGACGCTGAGAGACACTGAGGTCCCGAACAGGAAGGGCTGTTCTATGTGAAAAAAAGGTCATGTGATTTTTCCAGCCAAAACGCAACCATACAAAATCCCAGTCATGACGTCGCAACACTCTCACCCTGCTCTATTCTGTAAACTGATTTGCTGGGCCCCTAAAATGACAGGAAGCACCGAAAATTTGGGGCATATTAATAGTGATGCACAGATTTTAACCTAAATTATCGCATGATCTAAAAATTTCGATCAACATAAAAACTGTGCCGATTTCAACTTTGTCAATAATCGCTCAACACTAGTAATCATCACTAGAGTTGTACACATAGCTGACTACTGGAAGTGTAATATAAAATAGAACATGCACATATTATTGTAATGAAATGACTTTGTGTGCAGTATAAATTATGATGATATATTTGTTCTCCCATGATATCAAACAATACAGTAATAATAAAAACCATATAAGCAGATTTAAATTAACCCCTTAAGCCGAACGCCTGAAAAGTAGTTGATGACAAGAACATTTTTTTAGTTTTTGCCTCCTTGCGTTTCAACAGTTGTAACTTTTTTTTTCAATGACGCAGTTGGATGAGGCCTCGTTTTGTTCGAGACGAGTTGTACTTTATGGGGTAATAGTTTAAGTTCACTTAAAAATAATTGCAGAATTTTTTAAAAAAATTTTTTTGTTTTGTTACATTTTTTTTTACACCATTCAAATTTCACACTTAAAGGGGTTTTGCCACGAAGTAAAAGTGATGTGGGAAGCTTGCAAATGAAATAACAAACATTTTTACCATTCATTATTATTAAAAATTCTGCACCGTTTTTGTCTTAGCTGCTCCTTTAGTGATCCATTGTTTATAACTCGTCTCCAGGGGATACGACCAGGGCTGAGAGCTCCTCAGTCCTGGCCGCACATGCTCAGACATCACCTCTCCTCTCAGGCAGCTACTGAGTGTTCAAACCCCAGGTACTGTTATTCTACTACCATCCTCTGTGCTCCTTAGTAGT
The DNA here is from genome assembly GCA_025379985.1 of Phyllomedusa bahiana. Taxonomy (NCBI): domain Eukaryota; kingdom Metazoa; phylum Chordata; class Amphibia; order Anura; family Hylidae; genus Phyllomedusa; species Phyllomedusa bahiana. The sequence continues at coordinate 61,923 of JAODAL010009441.1, read as the reverse complement.
TAGTCAAACAGTGCAAATAAATAAAAAAGAAACCTCAATTAGTTATGTGCATTGATAAAGAGAAATAAAAAAAAAAAACACACCAGTTTGGTTCCTGCAGGGATTTGAATCTAGGACCCTTGTGCTGTGAGGCAAAAACTACCTCTCAGCTACTCACAATGCTTTACATAAATGGACCTTTCTTTGACTAGAGAGAGGAAAGGCCTGGTGATGTCATCCTGCTGGGTCACATAATAGGCAATTCAAACAAATCACACACGCCCCCTCCTGAGCACACAGAGCTGAAGAGCAGGATGCAGGAGGTATGAAATGAGGTCGTGGCAAAACCCCTTTAATAACATTTTAGAATAATTCTACAGGTTATTACGGTCGTGTGGATACCTAATATGTGGAGGTTTTTTGTGTGTAATGTATGCACAATTTTTTATTCTTTTTTTTTTTTTTTTTTTTTTTTTTTGTTTTTTATGTTTTTTACTTTTTTTAAAATAAATACAATGAAAGGATAACGGTTACTTTTTTTTTTTTTACACTTAGTAATGTATTAGCATATTCATATATGCTAATACATTATAATCTGTGTCAGTCTGACACAGGCAGTAATCAGGACAGCACACAGTCTGCCCTGATCACTGGCTTCTTACACAGACACCCCTACAGCTTCTCTAGTACTCAGGGCTGACTGTGCTGCCGTTTGCGGGGCTCTGTCGGGTCACCGGGTGTCCCGATCACCCGACAGAGCAGGGAATCCCTTTGATTGCGCTGCAGTGACAAACTGTGGCAATCAAAGGGTTAAAGCACCGGGGAGAGGAGGTTTCCCTCGCTCCCCAGTGCTTGCAGGAGCTGCGCTGGGATCAGGGCTGTGTACTACAGCCCCGAGCTCAGCGCTGCTGCGGCACCCCGATCCGCAAACGCCGATGTCTGCAGCGACGCAAAAAGACGTCGCTGCAGACGAACAACCTGAAATGCCCGACGCCAAAAGACGGTGGGAGGTCGTTAAGGAGTTAAATCTGTTCAAAAATTTAGAAAATATTTATTAAAGTACAGCGCTCTCTCGACAAACACTATTAATTGCTTCCAGGACAACCATTGTATGTTGAGACCATAATTATTATGGAAAACTGGTCCCTGGCACTAAAACCCAAAATATCACCAACATAATGGAAAATGAAGCAGATACTAATCCAGGTAAAGCGCTTCCTTCCATGTCACATCAGAGCGAGCTGCTGGAAGCTGGAAATCACTTTCTATGATTAAGATAGAGCTTTTCTTTATACACAATGGACCAGAGAAAGAGAAAATGGGGCCCTTACCTGATGCCCAAAGGAGCCGCTCATCCTGTTACATGTAAGAGCAGTACAGGACATGTAATACTGCACTGTACTGTAGAGAGGCGCTATAGACTGCCAATCACTGCATGCATCTCACTAATAAATGTAAGAGCAGTACATAACATGTAGTACTGCACTGTACTGTAGAGAGGCGCTACTAGACCACGAATAACTGCATACACCTCACTAATGCATGTAAGAGTAGTACAGAACATGTAGTACCACATTGTACTGTAGAGAGGCGCTACTAGACCACCAATCCCTGCATGTAATTCACTAATACATGTAAGAGCAGTACAGGACATGTTGTACTGCACTGTACTGTAGAGAGGTGCTACTAGACGACCAATCCCTGCATGTACCTCACTAATATATGTAAGAGCAGTACAGGACATGATAGTACCGCACTGTACTGTATAGAGGCGCTATAGACCGCTAATCACTGCATGCACCTCACTAATACATGTAAGAGCAGTACAGAACATGTAGTACCGCACTGTACTGTAGAGAGGCGCTGCTAGACCACCAATCACTGCATCCACTGCACTAATACATGTAAGAGCAGTACATTATATTTGGTACCGCACTGTACTGCAGAGAGGAGCTACTAGATGGCTAATCACTGCATATACCTCACTAATACATGTAAGAGCAGTACAGAACATGTGGTACTGCACTGTACTGTAGAGAGGCGCTATAGACCACCAATCACTGCATGCACCTCAATAATACATGTACGAGCAGTATATTATATGTAGTACCGCACTGTACTGTAGAGAGGCGCTATTGACCGCCAATAGCTCCATGCACCTCACTAATACATGTAAGAGCAGTACAGGACATGAAGTACTACACTGTACTGTAGAGAGGCGCTATTAGACCACTTATCACTGAATACACCTCACTAATGCATGTAAGAGAAGTACAGAACATGTAGTACCACACTGTACTGTAGAGAGGCGCTACTAGACTGACAATCACTGCATCCATCTCACTAATACATGTAAGAGCAGTACAGGACATGTAGTACTGCACTGTACTGTAGAAAGGTGCTATAGACCACCAATCACTGCATGCACCTCACTAATACATGTAAGAGCAGTACAGGACATGTAGTACCGCACTGTACTGTAGAGAGGCGCTACTAGACCACCAATCACTGTATGCACCTCACTAATACCTGTAAGAGCAGTACAGGACATGTAGTACTGCACTGTACTGTAGAGAGGCTACTAGACCGCCAATCACTGCATGCACCTCACTAATACATGTAAGAGCAGTACAGGACATGTAGTACTGCACTGTACTGTAGAGATGCTACTCGACCGCCAATCACTGCATGCACCTCACTAATACATGTAAGAGCAGTACAGGACATGTAGTACCGCACCGCACTGTACTGTAGAGAGGCGCTACTAGACCACCAATCACTGTATGCACCTCACTAATACATGTAAGAGCAGTACAAGACAAGTAGTACCTCTGTAGAGAGCGGCTACTAGACCGCCAATCACTGCATGCACCTCACTAATCCATGTAATAGCAGTACAGGACATGTAGTACCGCACTGTACTGTAGAGAGCGGCTACTAGACCACCAATCACTGCATGCACCTCACTAATACATGTAAGAGCAGTACAGGACAGGTCGTACCTCTGTAGAGAGGTGCTACTAGACCGCCAATCACTGCATGCACCTCACGAATCCATGTAAGAGCAGTACAGGACATGTAGTACCGCACTGTACTGTAGAGAGCGGCTATAGACCAATCACTGCATGCACCTCACTAATACATGTAATAGCAGTACAGGACATGTAGTACCTCACTGTACTGTAGAGAGCGGCTATAGACCAATCACTGCATGCACCTCACTATTACATAGGCTTTGATTGGATCTTCCATCAGTCATATGAGACACAGATCAGCAGTGTCTGTGACATTGTATGGGGGGTGGGGTATCGAGATACAATGTCAAAGTAGAGAACATTGTATGGAGGAAATGTTGTATCCCGAGGACATTGCAACTTAAGGGACCAATGTAATGTTTAGAACTAATTGCAAATCCACCATGATAAAGTTATTTGCAACTACTCTAAAATACTGTCCGAAAATCCATTCAAATCTTGTTGAAGGGACTACATTTTGTAATCGCATCTAAATTTCATTTATACCAAACAGTAAGGGAATTAAATAACCTTGTAGGTTTATTACCAGTTTGAGGCCTGGTTCCCATCTGCTTCAGAGCTTCCGTTCGGAGCCTCCTTTTCAGATTCCCCGGCCGTCCTGACAGAGCCCCACCCATCCCCCGTCCCACAACCATCGCCACCCCAGAAAAATACAAAATTGTTTTTGGGGTCACAAGAAAAAAAATGCAATTGTGCCATTGTTTTTGGATTTAGTTCTCGCTGGGTTACAAAGTCCAGCAAATACCTCCACATGTCACCATTATAATGTTACTGGCAAAGCCAGTATACCCAGACCAATATTGCCAAGCAACAATATATAAATTCTAAATAATACCGCCACCTATCACTACCATATACTGACTAGCACCACCATAATGTTATTGACTAAACCAGTATACCAAGACCAATATCACAAAACAATATACAAGCACCTAATAATACCACCACATCATCACCACAATACTGAATAATACCGCCATACTGTTACTGATTATAAACCATCACACCAAAACCAATATTTCCTCCATACAGTGACCCTATAGTGGTAGATACCAGGTACACAGGTGCTTTGCAAATAGTTTACTTACATTTAGGGCCTCACAGGTGACGTCTTGTCTGAGGAGTCGTTCACTTTCCCTTTTCTTCTCTATTCGGTCCAGACCTCCATGATGACTTCCTCCGTCCACCACTCGTCCCTGTAGAATTTACAACACAAACACCTGAGACTCCTCACTTTTTTTTTTTATCATTTTCCCAACTGAGTGCCCCCTCCCCCCATGTACAAACTCCCCATTTATAATGGCCCAAATGGTAAGAATTACCCCCTGGTAATTATGGGGCGCCCCCAGTTGGTATGTAGGAACAACGGGGCCCCCGGGCGGTAGCTAGGCACCCACCGGGCAGTAGCTAGGTAGCTTGGGGAGACGTAGGCAGCTTCGGGCCCCCAGGCGGTAGCTTAGGGTTCCCATGTAGGTAGAATGGGGGCCCCCTGTAGCTTAGGCCACCCCTGTAGGTAGAATAGGGCCCTCTGTAGATTAGTGCCCTATTGTAGGCAGAATAGCCTCCCCCTGTCGATTAGGGGCACCCTGTAGGCAGAATAGTCCCCCCCCCCTGTAGATTAGTGCCCTATTGTAGGCAGAATAGTCCCCCCCCCCGTAGATGAGGGCCCCCCCGTAGATTACACCCCCCCTGTAGGCAGAATAGGCCCCCCTGTAGATTAGGGCCCCCTGTAGGCATAATAGGCCCCCCCTGTAGATTAGGGCCCCCCTGTAGGCAGAATAGTCCCCCCCCCTGTAGGCAGAATAGGTCCCCTCCTGTAGATTAGTGCCCCCCTGTAGGCAGAATAGTCGTCCCCCCGTAGATTAGTGCCCTATTGTAGGCAGAATAGTCGCCCCCCTGTAGGCAGAATAGTCCCCCCCCCCCCCCCCAGTCTTTGGGTCCCCCTGTAGGCAAGTAGTCCCCCCCCTTTAGGGCCCCCTGTAGGCATAGTTACACCCCCTTTCAGGGCCCCTGTGGGCATAGTTTCCCTCCCCTCCCCTTTCAGGGCCCACTGTGGGCATATTTTAACCCCCCTCCCCTTTCAGGGCTCCTGTTGGCATAGTCCCCCCCCCTCTTTCAGGGTCCCCTGTGGGCAGTTTCCCCCCCCCCCCTCTCAGGGCCCCCTGTGGGCATAGTTCCCCCCCTTCCCCTTCTAGGGCCCCTGGCTTGGGCATTTTCCCCCCCCTCCCCTTTCAGGGCCCCCTGTAGGCATAGTTCCCCCTTCTCCCCTTTCAGGGCCCCCTGTGGGCATATTCCCCCCCCCTCCCCTTTCAGGGCCCCTTGTGGGCATAGTTTCCCCCTCCCTCCCCTTTCAGGGCCCCCTGTAGCTAATTACTCACCTGGCCACGCTCCCCCACCGTCTCCGTGTCCGTCCGGCCCCAAGCCTGCTGCTTTAGGCTTGGGGCCGAGAACAGGAAGCTCGGCAGGCGGCGCGGTGACGTCACTTGCATCGCGCCGCCTGCAGAGCTATGTACGGCAGGGGCAGGGAGCGCACAGCTCTCCCTGCTCCGCCGTTCTTCTTAATTGTATGTGCGTCCCATGGACATGCATACAATTAAGATCTCTGTGAAGCAATGGGGCAGAGCCTGCCGCTGGCGGCGGCGGACTCCCCCTGGCTTCACAGACCGCCTGGGCCCGGTAGAGCAGTACCGGTTGTACTGCCCTATCGGCGGCCCTGCTTACACCTCTGAGGCCATAGTCAGGCTGGAAGAAGAACAGCCAAGCAATCTTCACTGCCACTATCAGCTTACGGAGGGGAAATCAGAAACACAAGCCAAGAAGTCATGTACATTTAGCAACTTTAAAAAATTCTATTAAAAAACCACCCAATTAAAAAAAATCCATATAATAGTTGCATATTGCTTGTCAATATGTGAAAAGAGAACTTGAATACCAGAGGCTGGATCTCTAGTGCCGAGTTGCAGGGCTGGGACAAGGTATTCTGGTGCCCTATGCACATAAGGCATGTAGCGCCCCCTCCCATGGAGACTTCAGACCACTCCATACCTCTTTGCGCCCCCTTTGTTACCTGTGATGAAGTGGCGCCGTAGGCGGTCACCTACCTTCGCCTACCCATCGTCCCGGCCCTGACGAGTAGATCCAGTTTGTAGTGGTTGGCAAATATGAATGATGATGACCATGCAGATCTGATCTACTGAGACTACTGCCATCTCTGACCAAGATGCTGCTGTAGATCTGTGGCTCTTATTAACAGAAAAAACACAGAAAAAATGGGACATTAATTATTCAAAAAACACAGAAACAAGGCAATACTCACAGCCCAAAGGCTTTACTGAAAACTGAACCCAGTAAAGAGGCAACACTGGCCTTGGGAAAAATAACCACGTGCAGCTGATTGCTGAGCAGTAGCTCACACACCCCACCACTAGGGGAACAATTAGACTGCACATTAAATGTATACCTTGTCACACAGTATGCAGAAAAGCCACAGTATAATACATGAGGAGATTGCACAGATGCAAAAACACCGATAAGACAACCACACACACACCTTCAATATATCAGGGGAGTGGTTGCTGGTATTATAATTGCATATAGATAAGGCGATACAAAAAGGTGCCATTAATGCAGATACGTGTGGTACACGATGCTGGTTTACAGCCTATTATGACACTACTATTTTAATGGGCGGGCTGCTCAGCACTTTTCGGATGTCCAACACAAAATACAGACACCCTCTGCTCTTATTAACCTCATTGCCTCCAGTGTTTCTTATCCAGTTGGTGAGAGATGCTTTGGTCATCTTATTGCCCTTTCTAGGGCCATGAAACTGAACAAATAAAGAATCTAAAGTCTCTAGACCGGTCTAAATATATATCTTCTGCCCTCTTGACATCCAAACAACGGAGCTTTTGTTGATTTTGGTCTCGAGGGCTCAGCAATAAAGTGGGTGGAGTTCCTGATTAATATTTTGTAAGTAGAAAATGGGCCACACTCCTTAACACTAAACTAGGTGGCATGGATTTCAAATATATCTCTTTGCAGGACAGTGATTCATAAAGCTTAATAGTGGCAAGAAAGAAAAGCGTTTTCCAAGAAAGTAGATTTAAGCTGGCGTCCACTAAAAATTCAAAGGAGGACTCCACTAAGCCGTTTAAGACCAAAGACAGATCCCAGGTAGGGCACTGGGGGTCTGGAATTATGTACTGCCTTGAGGAACCTTCTTAGAATTGCCCCATTGTATTTTACATTAATTGCTGAAAAATGGGCCCTATGTGTGTTAGGTTTCAGACCTCTATGGAAGCCATCTTGAAGAAATTGCAATATCTACGGTAAAGAAAGATTGGTGATTTATTAGTACAGCATTCGTTAAATATTTTCCATATTCTCCCGTATGTCTTGGAGGTGAGTTTTCTGCGTGTTGCTTACAAGGAATCATTTGCTGCATCATATAGGCCCTTATTTGTTAAAAGGGTCTTACCACGATAGCAATGGTCGAAATCACAGTCAGATGGAGAGCTGTCCGCTTATCAGTCATCCATGGAGCTTGTTTACACAGTGTGGGTTCATTCTGCAAACTCACATAGAACAGAATGGAGAACTGTGCACAAGTGCGAACGTCTTTTCAATCTCTTATGTTTTGGGGCTAGTTCGAGATGAAGGTCCCAAGCGTCTAGAACTGCTGTCCTTCATATGCCTGTTCTATCATGGTAGAACCTTTATCTCTTCTTTAGTTTCGGCTGTAAGATACAGGATCTGAGGTTGAAGGTGAAGAAACCAATGCTGGAAGGTCGGGTGATTGAAAGCTTCAAAGATCACACGAAATTAAACAGCCATGAGCCGAATGAGATGATAGCTATGGACGCTCTCTCATTTCTATGGATGTCATAGGTATTAGATGAATGACATATCACAAGGCATTATGGGAAAAGGGCTGAGAATCCCAAAGCGCCTTCTGTTGGATGTAACAAATCCTCAATTTGCTTTTGACCCACCGGGTCTTGAGAAAGCAAAAATGATTTTAGCCAAGCCAGTATCTCTCATCTGCAGACAACGCTGTTTCGGGGTTTTGTCCCTCATCAGTGCAGAGCAGAGTAATGTTGGCTTGGCTGTGTGGGAGGCATTGAGTGGCTCAGAAAGGGAAGAGCTCTCCTTGAGGAGAGCACCGAACGAACGGCTTATGGAGTTATGTATTGCCAGCCAGTATCACTCTGCTCTGCACTGATGAGGGCCAAAAATCCCAAAACAGCGTTGTCTGCAGATGAGATATACTGGCTTGGCTAAAGTCCTTTTTGCTTTCTCAAGACTCGGAGGGTCAAAAGCAAATTGAGGATTTGTTACATCCAACAGAGGGCGCTTGGGCTTCTCAGACCCTTTCCCATAATGCCTTGTGATATGCAGATGCTTAGTAGAGGGCGAAATGGCAAAACAAATCTCTACACACCGTTCGTTCGGTGCTCTCCTCAAGGAGAGATCTTCCCTTTCTGAGGAAAGAAAAACATATATTTTACTCCAGGCCGTCCAGTATCATAGGATGGTCTGATGGGTTTAGAGAGCATAACTTGTGAACTTTGGCATTGGTGGCAGTGGCCATCACATCTATGGTGGGCATCACCCATCGTTTTGTGATCTGACGCAACACTTCAGTATTTAAAGACCACTTGCCCTGTCTGATCGTGTTCATTAAGTCTGTTTCCAAGTTCACTCTGCCGAAATGCTTGTGACATTGGCTTGTGCCCAATTCATGATTTTCTTGCATTCCTGATGGGAAAGAGACTCCTTGTTCCTCCTTGCTTGTTGATGTAGAACTGTTGCGAGGTTGTTGGGCTGTATTAGAACCGCGTGCTCCGGAGGAGGGATTTAACATGGTTTACGGCTACAATTACTACTCTCAGCTCCCTTATATTGGATGAAAGAGACTTCTCCAGAGGAGAAAAGGGACTCTGGGTCCACTGCCAAGATGTATGGGCTCCATGGTAACATGACTTCTTGTCCCAGCATACTGTAAGAGATAAATTCATTGGTTATAGCCACCATGTTATAGCAGTGTGCCCATCTCATTGATTAGCTTTAATGTATAGGCAAAGGCAGGTGAATAAAAATTACTACCAAATACATTGCTGTTCTGATTTTGCTTCTCCGAGTTTTGAGCAGTTCTTATCTCCTACTTTTGCAGACAAGTTTCCCTAGTTACGGCCACCTCTCTTACAGGCTGGAGCAGTGGTCGGGATGATGACTCACTCCCTGCTCTGTTCCTTATCTTCTTAGTAAGTGGAAGTAATGAGTATGAGGAAGTAATCTAGACCAGCGGTCCCCGACCTTTTTTTCCACTAGGGACCGGTTTTATGCAAGACGATTTTTCTGTGGTCCAGTGGGGGCGTGGTTATTGGGGTGTGTGGTTATCGTGGGCGTGGTTATGGAGGGGGTTGGATGTTTAGAATCACACACACACATAAAAAACCCACAATAAAGTGTATATTGTTTCATTTAGGGATATAGTATGGGGTAACCAGTATGTTAAAACTGCAGATTGATTGTCAGCTCTGTGGGTCACTATTATATTAATAATACTGACCCACAGAGCTGACAATCAGTCTGCAGTAATATTCATCAGCTCTGTGGGTCAGCATTATACATGTATATAATATGCAATCAGCTCTGTCATTATAGTGATATATGCCTCCCTGTAGTCATTACAGATATATATATATATTTATGCCCCCTGTAGTTATTGTAAATATAGGTCCCCTGTAGTAATTAGAAGTAGATATGGCCCCCCCTGTAATAATTAGAAGTAGATATGTCACCCCTGTAATTATTAGAAGTAGATATGCCCCCCTTTAATTATTAGAAGTAGATATGGCCACCCTATAATAATTAGAAGTAGATGTGGCCCCCCTGTATTATTTAAAAGTAGATTTGCCTCCCCTATAATAATTAGAAGTAGATATGCCCCCCTATAATAATTAGACGTAGATATGGCCCCCTGTAATAATTAGAAGTAGATATGCCCCCCCCCCTATAATAATTAGAAGTAGATATGGCCCCCCTGTAATTATTAGAAGTAGATATGGCCCCCCTATAATAATTAGAAATGGTTATTACCCCCCAGTAATAATTAGAAATGGTTATGGCCCCCCTGTAATAATTAGAAGTAGATATGGCCCCCCCCTGAAATAATTAGAAGTAGATATGGCCCCCTGTAATAATTAGAAGTAGATATGGCCCCCTGTAATAATTAGAAGTAGATATGGCCCCCCTGGAATAATTAGAAGTAGATATGATCCCCCTCTAATAATTAGAAGTAGATATGGCCCCCTGGAATAATTAGAAGTAGATATGCCCCTCTGTAATAATTAGAAGTAGATATGGTCCCCCTGTTATTAGAAGTAGATATGGTCCCCATGTAATTATTAGAAGTAGATATGCCCCTCTGTAATAATTAGAAGTAGATATGGCCCCCCTGTAATAATTAGAAGTATATATGGTCCCCCTGTAATTAGAAGTAGATATGGTCCCCCTGTATATATTAGAATAGTATGGCCCCCTGTTATATTAGACGTAGATATGGCCCCCCTGTAATTATTAGAAGTAGATATGGCCCACCCTGTAATTATTAGAAGTAGATATGGCCCCCCAGTAATAATTCGAAGTAGATATAGTTCCCCTGTAATTATTAGAAGTAGATATGGCCCCCCTGTAATAATTAGAAGTAGATATGGTCCCCCTGTAATTATTAGAAGTAGATATGCCCCCCCCCCCTATAATAATTAGAAATGGTTATGGCCCCCCTGTAATAATTAGAAGTAGATATGCCCCCCCCCCCTATAATAATTAGAAGTAGATATGGCACTTCCTGGAATAATTAGAAGTAGATATGTCCCCTCTTTAATAATTAGAAGCAGATATGGTCCCCCCTGTAATAAGTAAAAGTAGTTACGGCCCCCTGGAATAATTAGAAGTAGATATGGCCCCCCCTTTTATAACTAGAAGTAGATATGGTCCCCCTGTAATAATTAGAAGTAGATATGGTCCCCCTGTAATTATTAGAAGTAGATATGCCCCTCTGTAATAATTAGAAGTAGATATGGCCCCCCTGTAATAATTAGAAGTATATATGGTCCCCCTGTAATAATTAGAAGTAGATATGGTCCCCCTGTTATTATTAGAAGTAGATATGGTCCCCCTGTAATTATTAGAAGTAGATATGGTCCCCCTGTAATAATTAGAAGTAGATATGGTCCCCCTGTAATAATTAGAAGTAGATATGGTCCCCCTGTAATAATTAGAAGTAGATATGGCCCCCCTGTAATAATTAGAAATAGTTATGGCCCCCCTGTAATAATTAGAAGTAGATATGCCCCCCTGTAATAATTAGAAGTAGATTTGGCCCCCTGGAATAATTAGAAGTAGATATGGCCCCCCTATAATAATTAGAAGTAGATATGGGCCCCCTGTAGTAATTAGAAGTAAATATGGCCCCCCTATAATAATTAGAAGTAGATATGGCCCCCCTGTAATAATTAGAAGTAGATATGGTCCCCCTGTAATTATTAGAAGTAGATATGGCCCCCCCCTGTAATAATTAGAAGTAGATATGGTCCCCCTGTAATAATTAGAAGTAGATATGGTCCCCCTGTAATTATTAGAAGTAGATATGGTCCCCCTGTAATTATTAGAAGTAGATATGGTCCCCCTGTAATTATTAGAAGTAGATATGCCCCCCCCTATAATTATTAGAAGTAGATATGGGCCCCCTGTAGTATCCAGGCTAGGTTAAAAAAAAAAAAAAAATAGGTTACTCACCTTTCCCGGATCCCCTGCAGAGCTGCTGCCTCCAGCGTCCAGCATGATCCTGTGGCGCAGGGGAGGTGACGACACCTCTGCATCACACCGCCTGCTTGGCTGATATTTGTTGTAGACACGGAGCTCACTGAGTGCCGTATCTACAGCGATAGGGAAAGCAGGGACGGTAATCGGTAATGAACCGTCTCTGCTTTCTCTTTGGCGAAGCACGTGTGTGCAGCTGCTAACTCTGCGCGGCCTCGCAGAGTAGATGCCAACTGCCCGGAATAAAGTCACCGGGCGGTACGGGCGGTCGGCATCATGTTAGCCCGGGCCCGCGGACCGGCAGAGCATGCGCCACGGCCCGGCGTTTGGGAACCCCTAATCTAGAAGAGAACTGCCCCGAGAACTTAATTAACTAATAACTAGTGAGGCCCCTTTAATAACTGGATGATTGCTCTTAGGCTATGTTCACACGGCTTAAAATTGGACGTATTTCAGTCTGTAATTTCGTGCCATACTGCGCTGCAATACAGCTAGAATCCATCCCAGTCATTACGGTAATCCACAGTTCTCATAGAGAACTATGGATTACGTCTTCTCTCTCTGCTCGGCGAATACGCTGCGGGGGGAGATAAGTGACATGTGAATTACTAGCGGCGTATACACGCTGCTAGTAATGAATGTCTATGCGCCAGCGAGGTGCCGGCCCCCCCTCACTCCCCCGCTCCCGCCCACGTCCACACGGCGTAATAAGCCGTGTGAACATAGCCTTAGTCATAGCTTCTATTGTTTATTTCTGCACCACAATGTTTGTGAGATTTTAATTAGACTTCTAAATAAATATTTCATACACTTTTTCCAAATTGCCTGGTGCTGTATTATATCACTATTACAGACTTAAAGGGAACCTAGTTCTGAGACATACTGTAAAAGCATGCCTAGAACTAAGAATACAGGTATGAAAACACAAAAGAGACTTCCTAAGGTTCTTACCTGAGAAACAGTGAAACCAAAGGATGTCTTTGACACATAGAGGGGAGGTTCATTACTGTGTAAAGTTAAAGCTTTGCGTCTTTAAAGGGGTTTTGCCACGAAGTAAAATTGACGTGGGAAGCTTGCAAATTAAATAATAAACATTTTCACCATTCATTATTATTAAAAATTCTGCACCATTTTTGTGTTAGCTGCTCCGTGAGTGATCCATTGTTTACAGATCATCTCCAGGGGATACGACCAGGGCTGTGAGCTCCTCAGTCCTGGTCGCACATGCTCAGACATCACCTCTCAGGCACCTACTGAATGTTCAAACCCCGGGTGCTGTCATTCTACTCCTGTCCTTTGGACTAGTTAGTAATAAGTCAAACAGAGAAAATAAATCCAAAAGAAACCTCACTCAGGTCTGTGCATTGATAAAGAGAAAATAAATCCACAGGTTAAGTTCCTGCAGGGATTTGAACCAAGGACCCTTGTGCTGTAAAGCAAAAATGTTACCTCTGAGCTACAGTGTAGCTATTCACACCTCTATACATAAAGAGACCTTTCTTTCACTAGAGAGAGGAAAGGCCTGGTGATGTCATCCTGCTGGGTCACATGAAATGCAATTCAAACAAATCACACACGCCCCCTTCTGAGCACAGAGAGCCGAAGAGCTGGATACAGGAGGTATGAAATGAGATCGTGGCAAAACCTCTTTAAGTCTTTTCCTCCAAACATATTCTTTCTTAAAGGGAATATGATGTCAGGAAGGAACCTATTGTATAACTCTTGTTTTAATGTTTAACACATTTTTTTTAAGAATTTTTGGTCACTCTTTAGTTTTGTTAAATTTCCCATATCACTATCAATATTTGTTTTAAATCCTAAAATCCTGCAGTTTTCACTTTGGCCACTAGGCCTAATAATAGTCTGACACTTCCTGTTCTGTAGAGAAAACTTTTCAGCAGTCTCCTCATTATCAGCACAGGCAGGATTACACTGAAAGGTGACACCAATGTGTATAGATAACACAGGATCCACCAGTCACAATAGGAGATGTCACAGCTCCCCCTCCCTGCACACTGACTTCTTCCCAGGTCACAGAGCATGCCCAGAAAACTCTCCTATAGAAGTCAATGGGTCTGCTCCTGTTCATAGACTCATATGTCCATGAAGCTGCTGTAGAGTATCTCTCTAAATTTTGTTGAAAGCAGCTCAGACAAGATGGCCGCCCCCATAATCCTATACAGACAACAGAATTATTAAATCTGCAATCAGAAAATTAGAACCGCTTAGAAGAAAAGAATATGTATCAGTGTCTCATTTTAATTAATAAAAAAATATAAAAGGGATAGATTCCCTTTAAATAAAACACTATTGAAGCTTCCAAGAGCAATTTTGGAAGCAAAGACAAACCACCTTTCCTTTCTCCACATAGAACAGAAAACACATTTAGTATGCAGGTCATCCAGCTATTTAAAGGGGCAGCGTTTAGTTATTTAAGAACGTCGTTATTTTACAGTGAACCCAAGTATTTACTAAAACAAACATATCAGGAATGGCCACGGGTTCTTTAAACTCAGACCAGACATTAAGGGGGTATTCCCACCATAAACATTGGTGGCATGTCAATGTTTGATAGGTGCGGGTTTCACCTCTAGGACCTGTACCTATCATCTATACTAGAAACTCCCATTTATTTTAATGGAAGAGTTCCGACTACTTCTTCATTCAAAATGGAGAGGTTTTGTGGGCTCATCCTCAAGATGGGTGCATTTTCCAGAGGTGGGACTTGCACCTGTCACACATTGATGGCCTCTCTTATCGATATGCCCTCAATGTATGTGGTGGGACAACCCTTTTAAGGTCTGCAAATTTGTATAACATTTTAGACCAACCTGAAAGCTTTCTTGAAGACCGTTCAGAAACTCAGAAGTCTGAATTTCCTTAGAAGATAGCTCACGGCCTGCACACCAGATAAAGTAGATGTACCAGACTTTGTCATAAAGTTTCTTTACGAAGATAGAAAGATTTACGTGCAACCTTGGGAAAGGCTTTGGTCTGCTAAATTCTCTAATGTTTCTTGAGGTTTGGATGTAGAAAGCATCTCTGAAGAGGGTAAATTACAAGTAGATCCTACTCTAAAGCTCCAATAAGGCTTGAAATCATGGCCTCGGGCAAGAATGGAATTTTTGCTAAAAATATGCTCTTGTCCCTCTTGATTATCTCTTTTGTTTGAGTTTGTTCTCTTTATTTTTAGGGCTGATGTAGTTTTAGGTCAAGTTCATACAGAAATATAGTAAATTCTAAAGGGTTCACACCCTGTCAAGCACCACTATACTTGGATGCAATTCAGAAGACAATCTGGAGACGAGACCTTCAACCACCAGTCGTAGAGGACACTATCAATATCTAAGTCTTTGTTAACACCCTCTGGGCTGAAGAAGCCTGTAGGAGAGATCGGCAACCCAAAATGTTCTACTCTGCCTTGCTGGAGTTGTTTCAGCCTTCGGAAACTTCTGTGCTCTTGGTAAATTGGGATGTGTAGGTAAGTGTTTTTTGACATCTAATTGTGCTACCATGTCCCTTCTTGAAAGGCATTGGCAGCTCCGAGAGACTCCATTTTGATTTTTTTTGTGGAAACATTTGTTGAGAGTCTTGCATACATGATTATTCTCTAATTTGTGTTTGAGCTTTAGCACAACAGACAATAGGGAGAAATAGCCTCCTGTGCGTGCGGCAGGTGGAACAGTCTATAAGGCATATCATTGAAGTAGGGATGCGACCTGGAGATGATTGCCAGGGGGAACACCCAAAATGTGCCCCAGTTTTCTTTCTGCAATAGCCTTTCTGCTTATTGACAGACATTAAAATGTTAGTGATCTCCTACCGAGACAATTGTTAAGTAGTAAGGAATCCTAACCAGTAAAAACAGAGCCAATTAAATTTTAGCAGATACCCCAGGATAAAGAGTCTTCTTCACCTAATCTTTAATTAGACTTAAACCTTATGCCTAAATCAGGTTTTTTGTCAAGCAGCCCCTGATCTACTCTAGAGGACAGGATAAGAGGGCAACACTTTAGGTCTTTTTTCAGAAAAGAAGCCCCTCCTGACTTATCAATATCAGAGAAATGCTCACCCTTCCTGGCTCAGTGACTAGCTGTAAGGTTACATAGCTACATAGTTTATAAGGCTGATAAAATACAGTTCAGCCTACTGTGCTATAGTGTTGATCCAGATGAAGGCATAGCACCCCCCTCCCTCTCACTACCACCAGGAGAATATTCCTTCCCGACTCCAATCTGGCAATCAGAATAAATCACTGGATAAAGACCCTTCCCCAGAATCCTGGTCACTATAACTTGTTATATTATTACATCTAGAAATGTATCCAGACCCTTCTCCAGAATCCTGGTCACTATAACTTGTTATATTATTACATCTAGACAAGCACCCCCAACCCTTCTCCAGAAATTCCTCCACTAAACTTGTATAATTATACATTAAATCATGTATCCTGACCCTTCTCCAGAATCCTGGTCACTATAACTTGTTATATTATTACATCTAGAAATGTATCCAGACCCTTCTCCAGAATCCTGGTCACTATAACTTGTTCTATTATTACATCTAGAAATGTATCCTGACCCTTCTCCAGAATCCTGGTCACTATAACTTGTTATATTATTACATCTAGAAATGTATCCAGACTCTTCTCCCAGATCCCGGTCACTATAACTTGTTATATTATTACATCTAGAAATGTATCCAGACCCTTCTCCAGAGTCCTGGTCACTATAACTTGTTATATTATTACATCTAGAAATGTATCCAGAACCTTCTCCAGAGTCTTGGTCACTATAACTTGTTATATTATTACATCTAGAAATGTATTCAGACCCTTCTCCAGAATCCTGGTCACTATAACTTGTTATATTATTGCATCTAGCAATTTATCCAGACCCTTCTCCAGATCTGGTCACTATAACTTGTTATATAATTACATCTAGAAATGTATCCAGACCTTCTCCAGAATCCTGGTCACTATAACTTGTTATATTATTACATCTAGAAATGTATCCAGACCCTTCTCCAGAATCCTGGAGCCCCCATATTCTGGATACAGTCCTGGGTATAAATACATCTTGGGAGAGATCTCTATATTGACCTTTGATGTATTTAAACATATTTATTATGTCCCCCTGAAGCCATCTTTTCTCTAAACTAAATAATGCTAATCTTGCTCATCTTTCTGGGTACTGCTGTCTAACTATTTTCATTGCCCACCTTGGAACCTGTTCAAGCTCTACAATGTCTTTCTTGTGCATAGTTGCTCAAAACTGTCCCCAATATTCCATGTGTGGTCTGACCAGTGACTTGTATAATGGGAGAATGATGCCCCTTTTAATGCACTACATGATCCTGTCTGTCTTGGCAGCTGCTGCCTGACACTGACTGCTACAATTTAGTTTACTGTCCACCAGGATTCCCAAGTCCTTCCCCGTGTTACTTTAAGCCAGCATTTTTCCATTTAACAAGTAATCATGGAATGGATCTTTTCTTCCCATGTGCATAACCTTGCATTTATCAGTGTTAAACCTCATCATTTTTTGCAGTGTGGCAGGAACATTATCCTGCTGATAGAGAGCACAACAATTAGAGTAAAAAATCCTGGGTTCCGGAAACCCTGTCACAAGTTTAACTCCATCAGGTCATCTAGACATCACAATTTGGTTCTTACAGTCACTCAATTCCTTTAATGTGTCCATTTTTCCTGCTTTTAATACATCAACTTCAATAATTAACTGTTTACTTGTTGCTTCATCTATTAGACCCCTTGACAGATGCCATTGTCATGTAAAGATGCAAGTGCTTGATGGGATATTGTGGATGGTAGGTAGAGTAGTAGTGATGATGCTAGTGGCTGTGTGCAGGGCCACCATCAGTAATTTCAGGGCCCCATACAGCCAAAGTGTCTGCCCCCCCTCCCAAAAAACAAAACATAGGGCGAACGGGGAAAACTTGTGTTTGGGTTCATTTTACCAGCGGGCCCCCATGTCTCACAATTTACATGGGCGATCAATAAACAGTAGACAACAACTCTTCAGGGAAACGTCAGGCTTTTACCCACGGCTCTTTCACTTGTGGAAGTTACACTTGTTTTTATCAAACAGAATCTTCTCTGGGCATGGAACATCACATCATTACTGTATATTCGAGACACAGCACCTTCATGAGTGACACTTTCTGACAACCTCTCTTGTCCGACCCAGTCCAGCTGTGCAAAGGTGCTGGCACCTGGCACTGACCCCATCCCAGTTCAGTGGAAGAGTGCTGACACTTTGTATCTGCCCACCTGTATTTCTGTTGTCTGGCCCACTCAGCCTTATTTTCTGTGTGTCACTGTTGTCTTTGCTCCTTCTATCACTGCCCTCTGCTTTCTGGTATTTCTTGCTGTTCCTCCTCTTTGCTGCTCTGTTGTATTTCTGTGAGTGAGGCTCTGCAGTCTGCTTGAGCCTGCCCTGTCTACTGCCGGCTGATAGACAGGGTTCCCCTTTTTCAGCTGCTGCATAGAACTTCTAACTATGTACACAATTCCGAACATAACACAGAACTGTGTGCAGAGCTGACAGGCTTACAATTTAACTGTGTAACTATGGCTCCTCTCCTGTCAGCTCTCTGATTGGCTACTTGCCCAGCAGCATTGTCTCCCCACTTTAAGCTCAGTTAACCCCTACTGACATCTTAATGACTAAGCACTATTCCTCTGTATACAAGTTATGAAACCCACATACCTACTTAACTTGTATCTATCATATACGTTTCAACACTGTGGTATACACTACCTACTTACAGGAATACCATACAAACACAAATATACAGTTGCATGCCCTTACAGTCAGATCACCCAACTGTCCAATATCCACTACCCTGGTAATCTTGGGCAAGGGAAAAGGTGGGGAGGGTGCTGGAAAAGTAAGGATCCTATGATGTTTGTGTGGAAAATTCTGCATAGACAAGATGAAGAAGTCTTAATGGTGTTCTCAACCAGATGAAGAACAGTAGAGGAAGTGAATAATTACAATCGGAGAACACGTCATCTGTGAAACAATGGATGTAACTGTACTATAATCATCTATTTGGTCTGCAGAGTGCCTGTGTAAATCTAGTATATATCACTATATAGTCAATGTATGGGAGTAAAATCGGTCTGAGTATAATGACTTAGATGAGATAATATTTGTTTCTTGACGTGTTCCAATCCAAATTTCAAAAAAGTTGGGATGCTCTGTAAGATTTGAGGCAAACAAGAATGCAATGATGTGAAAATCTCATATCCATTTTAACACAGATCACAAGTTGATAATTAGACATTTTTCCATTTCATTTGATAAACATTAACTTATTTAGAAATTGATGGAAGTAACAAATCTCAAAACAGTTAAGATAGGTTTCACAAAAGTTTGGAAAAGCAAATGATACTAATAAAAAACAGCTGGAAGTTCAATTTTCAACTAAGTTACACAAGTGCATATAAAAAGGGCATGTTAGAGAGGCAGAGACTCTCAGAGACAAAGATGGTCAGAGGTTCGCCAGTCTGTAAAAAACTGCATTTAAAAAGTTGTGGGACAATTTCAGAAAAATGTTTTGCAATGTAAAACTGCAAAGACTGTGAATATTCCAACATCTACAGTACTTGATATCATCAAAAAATGCATATAGTCTGGCGTAAGCCATGTACACAAGGGACGAGGACGATGGTCATTGGATGCTCATGATCTATGCGCCCTGCATTAAAAACAGGTATGATTCAGTCAAGCAATTCACTGCATTGTTTAGAAATAATTCCAGAAACCATTGTCTGTTAACAGTGCCATCTTCTAATGTAAGTTAAAGCTCTATCATAGCAGACACTGACCACCTTCAGTCCAGACCTTTTCCCAACATCTGACATATTATGAAACAAAAAACCAAGCAAAGAAGACCCAGGACTGTGGAGCAGCGAGAATCCTACATCAGACAAGAACGGGACAACATTCCTTCCCAAAACTCCAGCAACTGTCTCCTCACTTCTTAGACATTATAGAGTGTTGTTAAATAATAATAAAAACAATGATAATTTATCTCTACAGCGCCAACATATGCTGCATCACTGTGCAATGTACAGCGTGGAAATACAGAAAAAAAACAAACAGTACATAGCAAAAAAAGCTAATAACAGATCAAACGAGAGGATTTAGGGCCCTGCTCACAAGAGCTTACAATCTATGTGAAAATAGGGGTGAGATGAAGGGTGAGCATTGCTTCATTTACACAATGGTCCAGCCATGTTCCATTAAAAAAACGTCAGTACGCATAAAAGTGGGTAAACCTGCCCCCCAGAATGTACAGCTATATACAGATAAGTACCTGTGAGTGCCCAAGTGCCTGAAGTGTCAGGTATGTGTATTACTGACACAATGAGTCTTTTTTGGGAATGATGCAACAAGTTTTCCACACCTGGATTTGGGGATCCTCTGCCATTCCTTGCAGATCCTCTCCAGTTGGTGGACGGTGAATGTTGGTGGACGCCATTTTCAAGTCTCTCCAGAGATGCTCAATTGGGTTTAGGTCAGGGCTCTGGCTGGGCCAGTCAAGAATGGTCACAGAGTTGTTCTGAAGCCGCTGCTTTGTTATTTTAGCTGTGGGCTTAGGGTCATTGTCTTGATGGAAGATGAACCTTCGGCCCAGTCTGAGGTCCAGAGCGTCTGGAAGAGGTTTTCATCCAGGATATCTCTGTACTTGGCCGCATTCATCTTTCCTTCAGTTGCAACCAGTCGTCCTGCAGCTGAAAAACACCCCCATAGCATGATGCTGCCACCACCATGTGTCACGGTTGGGATTGTATTAGGCAGGTGATGAGCAGGGCCTGATTTACTCCACCGCTTACTATTAACCCCCAAAAAGTTCACTTCGTCTCATCAGACCAGAGAATCTTATTTCTCATAGTCTGGGATCCTTCATGTGTTTTTTTGCAAACTGTATGCGGCTTTCATATGTCTTGCACTGAGGAGAGGCTTCCGTCGGCCGCACTCTGCCATAAAGCTCCGACATGCTCCGTGAGGCTGCAGTGATAGTTGACTTTGTGGAACTTTCTCCCATCTCCCTCCTGCATCTCTGGAGCTCAGCCACAGTGATCTTGGGGTTCTGCTTTACCTCTTCTCCCACAATTGCTTAGTTTGGCTGGACGGCCGGGTCGAGGAAGAATTGTGGTTATCCCAAACTTCTTCCACTTTAGGATTATGGAGGCCACTGTGCTCTTAGGAACCTTGAGTGCTGCAGAAATTCTTTTGTAACCTTGGCCAGATCTGTGCCTTGCCAAAATTCTGTCTCTGAGCTCCTTGGGCATTTGCTTAGACATCATGTGCTCTGACATGCACTGTGAGCTGTGAGGTCTTAAATAGACAGGTGTGTGCCTTTCCTAATCAAACACAGCTTGACTTCAATGAAGGATCAGAAGGAAATGGACAGCATGTGAGTTAAATATGAATATCACAGCAAAGGGTCTGAACACTTATGACCATGTGATATTTCAGTTTTTCAGTTTTTCTTGTTTAATAAATTTGCAAAAATATCTACATTTCTGTTTTTTTCTTTCAAGATGGGGGATGGGGGTGCAGAGCGTACATTATTGAGCAAAAAATGAACTTTTTGGATCTTACCAAATGGCTGCAATGAAAGAAAGAGTGAAAAGTGTAAAGAGGTCTGAATACTTTCCATACCCACTGAACTTTATCTACTAAATAGGGGTCCGAGATGCCTACCTTTTGGGGAACCTATAAGTTTGCCTACCTAATAGGGCACTATACACCTATCAAACTGAGGACCTCCTACCTAATATGGGGGTGTACCTAGATACTGTCTTAGGGAATTTAACTACTTCCTATATTGGTTTACAAAACAAGACTAAAACTTGGAGCACAAATGGGAGCCCCAAAGCCATTTGGGGGCACTTTTACTGTTTGGGGCACAAGGGGGTAATTATTACCATTTGGGGAACTATAGATGAGGAGTTTGTATGGAGATAGGAATTGGTAGAGAAGTTCTGATACAGTGAGGAGTCCAAGATGTTTGTTTTGTAAATTCTACAGTGAAGAGTTGTGGCCAGGAAAAGTCATCATGGTGATCTGGGCCAGATGGAGAAGGAAAAGAACAACAGAGATGTCTCCTGTAAGTCCCTGGATGTAACTTTACTGTAATTGCTTATATGTCTGCAGAGCCTGTGTACAATTGGTATCCACCACTGTATGGTCACTGTATGCCGGTAATATTGGTTGTAGTATAATGGTGGTGGTGATATGTGGTCACAGTGTTGCGGTATTATTCAGTCACTATGTGGTGGTGACATGTGATCATGGTGTGGCGGTATTTAGTCACTATGTGGTGGTGATATGTGGTCTTAGTAGGACATTGTTACTATTAGTCTGAGATTCGGGTTTTGTGTAGCAGTGTTATTTGGTAACTGTATTTGGTGACTATTATTTAGTAGTTTTATATGTAGCACATTGTGGTAAAGCTTTTTGTATATTTTGGATTTGGTTGATGGTGATGCACTGTGTTGCATTGTGGCGCATTATGTTACGTGGGGGGCGGAGGGGGGAGAAATTTCTTCACTTCGCCCTGAGTGAAATTTAGCCTAGGAACGGCCCTGATAAGAGAGTCCCAATTGGGATGTAAAGCATGATTAACCCTTAGGTAGGTGAAGACCTGGGGTGACAGTAATTCAAATTCTATGTGCAGGTCAGGAAAGGGCTTAATACCAGAGTCAGAGCAAAGTTGTGAAACATGCCACTGCCCATTCACGTTCAGGTTTAGCTCCCAGCACCTATAAATTAGGCCTCAGAGTAATTTACAATGCCATAGTGGTGAGTGGTGAACAATTCCATCAGAGTAAAACAGACGCTGTGTCTAATTCCAAACCATTAAAGCTTGCCTCAAAATAGGGCTGTCACATAAATTACCAGTAGCGTAAACACCAGGTGGAAAGGATGAGAGTAGTCACTACTGAATGGGGAGATTATTAATGTTTGGAACCTAAGCTGTTCCCCAGAATCCCATCTAGCTAAATAAGCTAGCTGTCCTTCCAGGTAGTGTAACTGGATGTCTGGAAAGAAAACGGCACTCTCATCCTATGGGGCCGTTAAAAATTTTTAAGCAACCCCGGAGCAATTTCACACAAAAGATAGCAATAATCCATGAATGCGTTGTTATAAGAACATACAATATTTAAGAAGTAGTCATCTTAACCAAACTAATTTGTGATTCTGTGGAGAGCCACAGCTACTGATCTTAGATTGCAAAAAGCACTGTAGAAAAATAGGAACAAAAAGCACACTCCTGTGTAGCAGATCAGTAAAAAATTATACCAAATGGGGGTTAATAAAACTGCTCACCTGGAAGGGTTGTACATGTAGCGGTACAACACACACTGAAAGTTTGAGAACGAAATAGGTTCCAAAGTAATTCCACGGTAGTAGCAGCTGATCCACTTGTTGACGCGAGGAAATTTAAGAGTTCAAAAACTCCACGGAATACGTATACAGGAGCCAGAGAAATAGCATTAGCGCGCGTGGAAGTAAAATAGATAAAGTTAAAAGCCACTAGGTAACATAACCAGTAAATTAGTGTCATTTACTTAATAAAAACAGACAACGCGTTTCGCAAACGCTGGGTTTGCTTCATCAGGTCATAGAACACAAATGGGAATACCAGAATTTAAAAAAGCCCGGGACTTGAAGTCAAGGCTGAAGGATCGTGGCGAACTAAAACAGAGCTCGCAAGTTTAGAAAAAATAATACCTCTCTAACAAGTGAATAAATAGTTTGGTGTTGAAAAAAACGTATCACAACAAATAGATAAAATAATATACATAACAATAGATGAATAATATACATAAACAATAATAAAGCGATAGACCAGATCTATTTCACACAGAGCTCTAAGGCGCTGCTGGAAACTTCAGCAGCGCATCTACTCGACAGGAATACTAAAGGTGTCCACAACAGTTCACTAGATACAAAAGGTTCACTAGGTACAAAAAGAAACAACAATGACTAAATTCATCAACAAAGAATAACAATAGAAACGTTTAAACAATAACCTCTTGAATTACATTCAAACCATTAGGAGATATAGTATTGAGCTTATAAATCCAGAATATCTCTCTCTCTGATAGGCATTGTAAGCTATTAAAAACGTTCTCTGAAATCTGTTCTTTTCGGTTGAATAAAAAATGAAGGAATCTCGTCTAAAGTGTCTGGGTAGGCTGTGAACCAGTCTCGCATGATTAACATTATAGCGGTGGTTATTAAGGGCGACATGTATGAATTCGAATGCGTACTTTTCTTTTACTTGCCGCCGACACTCCAGTTCTAAATAGATATAGAAGAGTGTAGAATTCGACAGTATGAAGATTTTTGCCGCATTACATAGAGCTTAATGCGCCAAACTTTGTATGGGCATAGAGAGTAATGCGCCAAACTTGGCGCACTAAGCTCTATGTAATGCGCCAAAAATCTTCATACTGTCGTATTCTACACTCTTCTATATCTATTTAGAACTGGAGTGTCGGCGGCAAGTAAAAAATAAGTACGCATTCGAATTCATACATGTCACCCTAAGTCTTTTAGACAATTCCATACTAGTTTTGCCTACATGCTGGATCCCACATTTGCATGTTATCAAATAAATTACAAAAGAACTGTTACAAAATAATTTATTTTTAATTTTATATGATTCACCTGTCGCATTGGAATAAAATTTACTACCGGATATTAAAACTGAACAACATTTACACGTGGGGTAATTGCAAGGTACTATACCAGGAGATTCAGTTGAGTCTCTACTGGTAGTATTGCTCTGTAATAGCTTAATACAAGAATGTGCTATAATATTCTTGATTGTTTTAGCCCTACGCTAAACGATACATGGATTTTTTGGTAAAACTTGACTTAAAATAGGGTCTAACAGAAGTACATCCCAGTGCTTTTTACCATAGGGCTAAAAAAAAAATCAAGAATATTATAGAACCTTTTTGTATTAAGCTATTACAGAGCAATACTACCAGTAGAGATTCAACTGAATCTCCTGGTATAGTACCTTGCAATTACCCCACGTGTAAATGTTGTTCAGTTTTAATATCCGGTAGTAAATTTTATTCCAATGCGACAGGTGAATCATATAAAATTAAAAATAAATTATTTTGTAACAGTTCTTTTGTAATTTATTTGATAACATGCAAATGTGGGATCCAGTATGTAGGCAAAACTAGTATGGAATTGTCTAAAAGACTTAATAACCACCGCTATAATGTTAATCATGCGAGACTGGTTCACAGCCTACCCAGACACTTTAGACGAGATTCCTTAATTTTTTATTCAACCGATAGAACAGATTTCAGAGAACGTTTTTAATAGCTTACAATGCCTATCAGAGAGAGAGATATTCTGGATTTATAAGCTCAATACTATATCTCCTAATGGTTTGAATGTAATTCAAGAGGTTATTGTTTAAACGTTTCTATTGTTATTCTTTGTTGATGAATTTACTCACTGTTGTTTCTTTTTGTATTTAGTGAACCTTTTGTATCTAGTGAACTGTTGTGGACACCTTTAGTATCCCTGTCGAGTAGATGCGCTGCTGAAGTTTCCAGCAGCGCCTTAGAGCTCTGTGTGAAATAGATCTGGTCTATCGCTTTATTATTGTTATGTATATTATTTATCTATTGTTATGTATATTATTTATCTATTTGTTGTGATACGTGTTTTCAACACCAAACTATTTACTCATTTGTTAGAGAGGTATTATTTTTTCTAAACTTGCTAGCTCTGTTTTAGTTCGCCACGATCCTTCAGCCTTGACTTCAAGTCCCGGGCTTTTTTAAATTCTGGTATTCCCATTTGTGTTCTATGACCTGATGAAGCAAACCTGGTGTTTGCAAAAAGCGTTGACTATTTGTTTTTATTGTTAAATAAATGACAATAATTTACTGGTAATGTTAGCTAGTGTCTTTTAGCTTTATCCATTTTACTTCCACGAGCGCTGATCCTATTTTTCTGGCTGCTGTATAGATTGCAAAATGGAGAGAAGGTGACACTATTTAAAACTTCCAACTCTAAGACTGATCTGAAAATTGGTATCCCCAGGTGTGTAATAGAGGAAGACCAGTGTACCAGAGCAAATGCAGCCCTCTTCGTGGGCACTGAAGTATCCAGCAGCATGATACTTGATTTGGACCATTTGATTAATAGGCCCGATAGGACTCCAAAACAAGTGATGACAACTAGGGTAGTATGTACAGATTCCAGAAAGATACAGCAGAGTATCCTCAGCATGCATGCTTAATTTTTCACACAATGGAGGCATGCAAAAACCATTGATTCGAGGGTCTGACCTAATATGAATTGCCAAGGGCTCCCCCACCAAGGCAAAAAGCAAGGGAGATAGCAGGCATCCATGACGATTCCCTCCACAAAAAAATAGACTCCAACAGTCATCAATTCATAGTGACTTTAGATACAGGGTCAGAATACAGTAGTCATACCCACCCTATAAAAGAGGGTCAAAAGTAAAACTTTGCAAGGTAGTGAACAGGTAATTCCACTCTATGGAGTCAAATGCCTTGGTGGCACCTAGAGACATGATGGGCAACATGTATGATTTTCGGCCCCAAGCACCAATTTTATTGTGCGCATTGGTAGCGTACAATGCACTTGAATCTATGAAACTGTTCTTCTGCGGGTCATAGATTTAGCGCTTTCTAGCTACAAAGCGACACTTCTGGCTGAGGTAAACTACTTTTAAAGTGCTCTAAGTGTTCCAGTAGTAATGCGCCTGGATTTGCCATTCAAAAGTCATAAATGTGTAGCTTCGTACGGTTGTAGTGCGACATGCCCCCAGAATACCCCCCCGATCTTAGGGGCATTACAAAGTGCCGCAGGCGCTTTATAATGCACCTAATTTTGGTGTGCGCCTGATTAAAAATATAGCGAACGGGGCTGCACCAGTCTTCAGGCTAAAAAGACACCAGACTTCTGGAGCATCCCCGTACAAACATGTCACCCTATGGTTCTAGATCCTGTATCATCAGTAGCTTGCAAGTTTGTGAACAACCGGTGTAGATTTTGCAGATTTCCCTGGCATGAATCCTTTTGGGTCGGGATGTACAATTGACAGGATAACCACATTTAACCTCCTTGCAAGCATTCTGGCTAATATTCAGTCTGGAGAAGACAGATAGGGCGGTAGGAGTCACAGTATAGTAGGTCCTTGAGCAGATTAGAAAGCACCACAATTATGACTCCACACATAGAGTTAGGCAGGGACATATCTCGAAGAGCTGCCTGATACACTTGCAGCAATTTTGGGACCAGGAACTTTGTATACTCTCTATTAAATTTGACGTGAAGACTGTCTACCCCCGGGATTTGGATGATTTAAATGACTTGATAGAGTCCATAATTTCCTGGACCGTGATGGGACTATCTGGGTAATCTCTATCTGTACAGGAGAATGTAGGGAGGGTGAGCTCTGATAGATAAGTCTCAATCTCAACTATCGTAACGGTAATGTGCAAGGAATAGAAGGTTTGATAACAGGAGCGGAATGCATTATGTATCTCTAATAGGTCAGACACTTGAGTACCAGCAGGAGACATTAGTGCAGATAGAATGGTGGGGGTGCTGAGCTATTTAAATTGTTCTACTTTGAAAAATTAGTACATTTTGCAAACAAACCGGATTTGCAATGGGGTTTAAATCACTATAATTGCAATTGCACATCTTGCTAACTTGTCCTCATTTGCTCCTTCCAAGAAATGATAGGGTGTGCTGATCATCACCATCCTACCCCTAAAGCACATGACATCCTGATGATGGCATGTCTGCATGGATACATTGGTGTCTACCCAACTCTGTAAACACTTGAGTCTATATTCATCTTATTTATCTCCCATATACCTGATGCCACCATAATCTACAGTATTTCACAAAATTGAATGCACCCCTTACATTTCTGTAAATATTGTATTATATCTTTTCATGGGACAACACTGAAGATATATACAGCAGACTTGATGGGGCGAGTCGAAACGTTGCTGTCACATGTACTGTGGTTCTGTTTTTGAATAAAGGACACTCATGCTGATGCCTATTGGATTGATGTTTGGAACACTGAAGATATGACACTTTGATACAATGTAAAGTAGACACTATACAGCTTGTAAAACAGTGAAAATTCGGTGTGCCCTCAAAATAACTCAACACATAGCCATCAATGTCTAAGCCACTGGCAACAAAACTGAGTGCACTTCTAAATGACAATGAACAAACTGTGCCCAAAGTGTCAATATTTTGTGTGGCCACCATTATTTTCCAGCACTGCCTTAACTCTCTTGGGCATGGAGGTCTCGATGGCGTCAAGACATTTTCAGGACGTACATGCCGGAGATGTCACCTACTGTTCGTTCCAGGGTATAGAACGGGTTAGTAGACCCAGGAGAGGTGGAGATCCTAGGAGGAAGTTGCTTGCACGGGAGGCCTGGTGGATTTTTACGCTTGGCACCAGGTTTCCTAATGGTCTTAATAGACGGTATGATTTAATCTGTCATTATTAGTTATCCAGCATGTTGTCACCGTTGTTGCACTCGTTATATTTGTTGATGTTTTTAGTGATATTTGTATATGTTTTATTCATTATGTCATTTCTTCTTGTCACATGAGAGATCACATGACCCAGCACTAGGGTATTTAAACTGCATCATTAATGTGTCTTGCTATGCCATGAATAAGGTGCCTTTGCACCGAAACGCGTCGGCTTCAATGCGACTTTTGTGATTCCATGCTTTGGACCTGCTTTTAATCACCTTCAATAAAATTTTTGGAACCTTTTTACACTTGTGAGAGCGTTCAATGCTGGACTATCCATTTGCTTGTTACATGTTCTCGCTGGGTGATTTGCTTCTCATCTAGTCCGGGCGGTGCTCATTTTCCTACCTTCATTGACCAGGTGAGCTGACTACCGTTTACTTTTTGTCAGTATAACGTCTTTGCAAGCAAGTCGTGCTCCCGATTGCTACTTGAAGTATATGAACATCCCGATTGCTACTTGAAGTATATGAATATCTTTTTTACGGTTCCATACTTTATCCATTATGACTGATGATATGGCCAGACGCCAGAGAGCTGCGGAGGTTTTTTCACGCATTCAACAGCACAGTGATTTTGATGATAATGATTTGATGAATTATATGAAAAAATTGGAACGTCTAATGACCAAGGAATTAAAACTATGGTGGGACCAGACTACCTTGGAGTCCTATGTAGAGCACAACATGATTCCTAGAGGCTTACGCCTTAAGAAATTTCCCACCAATATGTCGGATAAGACATTCATGGATAAGTGGTATTCTGTTCTTAGTGAGTGCTCTATTAAACTAATGAAATTGCTGATCACACATGAGGAAGAAGTTCGAGCTTCCATTAACATTGAAATCCTTGCCTTAAAAGACACCTTACGTTTCAAAGAATCCTCAGTACTATATAAAAATTTGGAAGAAAAAATACAGCAAAATATGAAGGAACTGGATTATAATATCGTTGCATACAAAAGTAAAAAGTTTGCTCAAGATCGGAACGATTATGATAAAAACAATGTGTATATCTGGCAATCATACAACAAAGGACTGAGATCTATACTTAAATCTCCTCATCATCGGGGTCAGTCTCACCAAGGTCCAAATAGTCTCGTTTCCTAATTTGGGCACTTCTGATGATACAAGGATGTATAACACTTCGGATGAGGCTTCTGATGTTTCCATGGCTGAACAACCAGGACCTAGCCACAAAATTTATCAACAAAAAAACCAACAAAATGTTAAACCTGTTTTGCCAAAAAATGCAGACGCTGTTGAGGTAGAAAACATAAGTGCAAAAAGATTGGTGAAAAGACGGAACTACAGATATTAGATCATCCTGTTATAAATATATCAAGTTACATTATTTCAGAAGCCCAACTGTCGGTTTTGTCCAAAGGTTTAAATTTTGTACCCACAAATAATTTTGACCTTATTAAAACCATCTTGGACGTTAATTATTTTGCCCGGACATTGACTCTTAAAAATAATTTTTCAAAGTTGGAGTCTCAAACTGCCATAGATGTTCATGAGGATGGGGGTGTATTGGATGTGGACAATGTTGATTTTCACTCTTTTTCTGATAATGTATGTTTAACGGATTTAAGGTCGCTGCTTGCAGAAAGTATTAGTGATGACACCAGCTCTGCTCCCGATATTGTTGCTAAAAACAGGAATTTCTACCCTATTCAGTCGAGACCTGATGGTTTAGATCTTTTTCAAGATCTTATAGAGCAGGATCTGAAAAAATTACACAATAATGTTTCTCGTAGTTACAACACAAAAAAGAATCTTTCTAATAAAGAACGCAAAGCGTTATTAGAACTTCAAGATAACACAGACCTGCTCATTAGGCAAGCAGACAAGGGGGGGGGGCTGTTGTCCTTTTAAATTCTGGACTTTATCGTCAATTGAACATGGAGATCTTAGATGATCCCTCTACATATTTACCTCTCAACAGCGATCCGACTCGCAAATATCAGGTTATCCTCAAGCACATCCTAGACGAAGGTGTCAAAAGGGAGCTGTCACTTCTAAACTTGCAGATAAATTATATGTGGAACATCCGATAGTCCCTGTTTTCCACTCGCTCCCCAAGGTCCACAAGGGGATTCCCCCCCCCTCTTTGACCCATTGTGGCAGGGATAGGGTCCTTGGGAGAACCTCTTGGCAAATGGATTGATTCCATTCTTCAACCTTTAGTGACATCTCTACCGGGTTTTATTAAAAATACCAAGGGTTTGGTCACCATGTTTTCTGATGTAAATTGGGATAGCTCCATGTCTTGGTTGACATGTGATGTTGCTTCCCTTTATTCTTCCATTCCACACCATCTAGCCTTAGAGGTCCTTAAATCCCATCTTGCTCGTTTCAGCTCTTATTCAGACGTCCTTATTGAATTTGTGGTACTTTGTACTGAGTTTTTACTCGGTCATAACTATTTCAGTTATGATGGGGTTTTTTTCTTACAGTGCTGTGGAGCCTCTATGGGGGCCAGATTCTCTCCTTCCCTGGTGAACATTTTTATGTCTGCCTGGGAGGAGAGATAACTGTTTGTTCCCACCTGCGTTTTTTCCCCCCACATCAGGTGGTATGGTCGTTATATTGACGACCTGCTCCTGATGTGGGGGGGCACCCACCAGCAAGCCCTTGAGTTTATTCGGTATATAAACACCAACAATATGAATCTTGTTTTTACCTCAGAGTGACAAAAAGATAGTGTCAATTTTTTAGATGTTACACTTGTGGGGCAAGATGGAAGTTTTGCCATTCAGAAAATCCACTTCTCGAAATACTCTCCTACATGCCAGGTCACACCATCCGAAACATGTAATTAATGCCATTCCATATGGGGAATTGATTAGAACTAAGAGAAATTGTTCTATTCCAAATCTCTTTCCCACTTATGAAATAGAGGTGCTATCTAGATTAAACCAGAGAGGTTACCCAAGTTGGCTATTAGAAAAAACTAGCCAAAAAATCTCTATGGTTGATAGATCTAAACTTTTTGAAGGGAAAAAAGAAAAAAGTGAAGTTTCAAAAAATTCCAAAGTTATTTCCTTTACTACTACCTACAGTGCCCCCTTCAATCAAATTTTTAACATTGTTAAAAAATACCTCCCTTTAATTACTGAACCTAATAACACAAAACAAATTATTACGGAACAAGATGTTCATTTCAAGACGAGGTCGTTCATTAGGCTCTCTCTTATCTCCAAGCTCTTTTTCTACCAATAAAGATTGTCTTAATACAACCTCGTTAACTAACAAAGGCATGTATAAATGTGGACATTCTAGGTGTATTACTTGTAACTATGTCTAAGGAATTTCACTCAGTTTCACAGAACAGTAATTTTAAAATGACTAGTTACATTAATTGTAATACCCGTTTTGTAGTCTATTTAATTACATGTACAGCCTGTCAAAAACAATATGTGGGCTGCACAACATGTTCCTTAAAAACACGCATCCGCAGACATTTGTCGGATGCTAAAAAATCTTTGAATGTAAGTGTCTCTATGGCGTCAAGACATTTTCAGGACGTACATGCCGGAGATGTCACCTACTTTTCGTTCCAGGGTATAGAACGGGTTAGTAGACCCAGGAGAGGTGGAGATCCTAGGAGGAAGTTGCTTGCACGGGAGGCCTGGTGGATTTTTACGCTTGGCACCAGGTTTCCTATTGGTCTTAATAGACGGTATGATTTAATCTGTCATTATTAGTTATCCAGCATGTTGTCACCGTTGTTGCACTCGTTATATTTGTTGATGTTTTTAGCGATATTTGTATATGTTTTATTCATTACGTCATTTCTTCTTGTCACATGATAGATCACATGACCCAGCACTAGGGTATTTAAACTGCATCATTAATGTGTCTTGCTATGCCATGAATAAGGTGCCTTTGCACCGAACGCGTTGACTTCGATGCGACTTTTGTGATTCCATGCTTTGGACCTGCTTTTAATCGCCTTAAATAAAATTTTTGGAACCTTTTTACACTTGTGAGAGTGTTCAACGCTGGACTATCCATTTGCTTGTTACATACAAAATGATAGGGTGTGCTGATCATCACCATCCTACCCCTAAAGCACATGATATCTTGATGATGGCATGTCTGCATGGATACATTGGTGTCTACCCAACTCTGTAAACACTTGAGTCTATATTCATCTTATTTATCTCAAATATACCTGATGCCACCATAATCTACAGTATCTCACAAAATTGAATGTACCCCTTACATTTCTGTAAATATTGTATTATATCTTTTCATGGGACAACACTGAAGATATATACTGTTTTGGACAGCAGACTCGGTGGGGTGAGTCGAAACGTTGCTGTCACATGTACTGGGATTCTGTTTTTGAATAAAGGACACCAATGCTGATGCCTATTGGATTGATTTTGGAACACTGAAGATATGACACTTTAATACAATGTAAAGTAGACACTATACAGCTTGTAAAACAGTGAAAATTTGATGTGCCCTAAAAATAACTCAACATACAGCCATCAATGTCTAAACCACTTGCAACAAAACTGAGTACAGTTCTAAGTGATAATGAACAAATTGTGCCCAAAGTGTCAATATTTTGTGTGGCCACCATTATTTTCCAGCACTGCCTTAACTCTCTTGGGCATGGAGGTCACTAGAGCTTCACAGGTTGCAACCATTGGGATCCTCTTCCACTCCTACATGACAGCATCATGGAGCTGGTGAATGTTTGAGACCTTGCACTCCTCCAACTTCTGTTTGAGGGTACCCCACAGATGCTCAATAGGGTCTAGGTCTGGAGGCATGTTTGGCCAGTCCAGCACATTTGCTCTGCTTCAATAGGTCACAGTACATGTTGGCATTCATGGTTCCCTCAATAAACTGTAGCTCCCCATATACGGCAGCACTGTGACACTTCCACCACCAAGCTTGACTGTAGGCAGGACACACTTGTCTTTGTACTCTTTACATGGTTGCTGCCACACACACGCTTGACACCATCTAAACCAAATAAGTTTCTCTTGGTCTCATCAGACCACAGGACATGGTTCCAGTAATCAATGTCCTTAGTCTGCTTGTCTTCAGCAAACTGTTTGTGGGCTTTCTTGTGCATCATCTATAGAAGATGATTCATTACATGCAGGCCATTTTGATCCAGTGTGCGGCGTATGGTCTGAGCACTGACAGGATGACCCCCCACCCCCATAACCTCTACAGTAATGCTGAAAGCACTCAGCTCTGGATTTGATACTGAGCATGAGCACACAACTTCTTTGGTTGACTATGAGGAGGCCTGTTCTGAGACCTGTCTTGTTAAACTGCTGTATGGTCTTGGCCACCGTGCTGCAGCTCAGTTTCAGGGTGCTGCCAATCTTCTAATAGCCTCGGCCATCTGTATGTAAAGCAACAATTCTTTTCTTCACATCCTCAGACAGTTATTTGCCATGAGGTGCCATGCTGAACTTCCAGTGACCATTATGAGAGAGTGAGAGAGCGATAACACCAAATTTAATACACCTGCTCCCCATTCACACCTGAGACTTTGTAATGCTAGTGAGGTCACATGACACCGGGGTAGGAAATTGAAAATTGAGTGCAATTTATCCATTTTCACTTAGGGGTGTACTCACTTTTGTTGCCAGTGGTTTAGACACTGATGGGTGTGTTGAGTTATTTTGAGGGCTCACCAAATTAACACTGTTATACCAGCTGTACACTGACTACTTTACACTGTATCAAAGTGTCATAAAGAGGCGTCGCTAAGCAGTTTTATCTGGGGCTTGTATCCTGGATAAAACTTCTGATGCCCCGAACTTGAGCGCCAACGGTCTCTTCAACTGAATGTGTGTCCTCTGGACACACATACACTTGAATGCTACCACGGTGCATAGGGCTTGCGGCCCTCCGGCGTGTACAGCACAGGTGGCGCAGCATGGTGACGTCACGCCGTCTGTGAGGGAACACAAAGCAGCGAGAACTTCAACAGGGTAACACTAAAGAGGTCAGTACTATTAATTTTTTATTTTTATTTGCTCTACATTACCTACCTACATACAGGGGACCATATTACCTATATTTCTACTGGGGACATATAACCTATATATCTACCTACTAGGGGACATATAAACCATATACCTACCTTCTGTGGGACATATAAACTATATACCTACCTACTAGGGAATATGTAATCTATATACCTACCTACTGGGGGATATATAAGCTATATACCTACCTAGTGGGGGGACATATAATCTATATACCTACATGCTGGGGGACATACAAGCTATGCACCTACCTACTGGGGGAAATATAAGCTATATATCTACCTACTGGGGGACATTTAAACTATGTACCTACCTACTGGGGATATATAACCTATAATTCTACCTACTGGTGGACATGTTACCTATATACCTAACTATTGGGGGACATATAAGCTTTATACCTACATACTGGTGGACATATAAGCTACAGTGCGGAAAAAAAGTATTTAGTCAGCCACCAATTGTTCAAGTTCTCCCACTTAAAAAGATGAGAGAGGCCTGTAATTGCCATCATAGGTCGACCTCAACTATGAGAGACAAAATGAGAAAACAAATCCAGAAAATCACATTGTCTGATTTGGAAAGAATTTATTTGCGAATTATGGTTGAAATGCTTCTTATGAATCCACTCCTTTGTTGCCCTGGCAGTGTGCTTAGGATCATTGTCATGCTGAAAGACCCAGCCATGTTTCATCTTCAATGCCCTTGCTGATGGAAGGAGGTTTGCACTCAAAATCTCACAATACATGGCCCCATTCATTATTTAATGTACACGGATCAGTCATCTTGGTCCCTTTGCAGAGAAACAGCCCCAAAGCATGATGTTGCCACCCCCATGCTTCACAGTAGGTGTGGTTTTCTTTGGATGCAACTCAGCATTCTCTCTCCTCCAAACACGACGAGTTGTGTTTCTCCCAAACAGTTCTACTTTCATCTGACCATATGACATTCTCCCAATAATCTTCTGGATCATCCAAATGCTCTCTATCAAACTTCAGACGGGCCCGGACATGTACTGGCTTAAGCAGGGGACACGTCTGGCACTGCAGGATCTGTGTCCCTGGCGGCGTAGTTTGTTATTGATGGTAGCCTTTGGTACGTTGGTCCCAGCTCTCTGTAGGTCGTTCA
This sequence comes from Phyllomedusa bahiana, assembly GCA_025379985.1. Taxonomy (NCBI): domain Eukaryota; kingdom Metazoa; phylum Chordata; class Amphibia; order Anura; family Hylidae; genus Phyllomedusa; species Phyllomedusa bahiana. The sequence goes on along the minus strand of JAODAL010009441.1, from coordinate 26,308 downwards.
CTAGGTCCCCCTGTGTGGTTCTGGGATTTTTGCTCAACGTTCTTGTGATCATTTTGACCCCATGGGGTGACATCTTGCACGGAGCCTCAGATTGAGGGAGATTATCAGTGGTCTTGTAAGTCTTCCATTTTCTAATTATTGCTCCCACAGTTGATTTATTCACACCAAGCTGCTTGCATATTGCAGATTCAGTCTGCCCAGCAGGGCTACAATTTTGTTTCTGGTGTCCTTCAACAGCTCTTTGGTCTTCACCATAGTGGAGTTTGGCGTGTGACTGTTTAAGGTTGTGGACAGGTGTCTTTTATACTGATAACAAGTTCAAACAGCTGCCATTACTACAGGTAATGAGTGGAGGACAGAGGAGCCTCTTAAAGAAGAACTTACAGATCTGTGAGAGCCAGAAATCTTGCTTCTTTGTAGAATACCAAATGCTTATTTTCCATCATAATTTGCAAATAAATTCTTTCCAAATCAGACAAGGTGATTTTCGGGATTTATTTTCTCATTTTGTCTCTCATAGTTGAGGTCGACCTATGATGCCAATTACAGGCCTCTCTCATCTTTTTAAGTGGGAGAACGTGCACACTTAGTGGCTGACTAAATACTTTTTTCCCCACTGTATATACCTACCTAATGAAGGATGTATAGTCTATATATTTACCTACTAGGGGACATATAATCTATATACCTACCTACTGGGCGACATATAAGCTATATACCTACCTACTAGGGTATGTATAACCTATATATCTACCTACTGGGGACATATAAGCTATATACCTAGCTACTGTGGGACATATAACCTATATATCTACCTACTGTGGGACATATAAACTATATACCTACCTACTGGGTGACATATAAACTGTATACTTACCTACTGGGGGACATATATAGGACTATATAGGAAAATGGGTGACTTCCCATCCCCCACAGTAGGCAGCTGACTTCTATCATAGAAAAACAGGTTTCTGTGGTGATGGGGTGTCACCATGCTTTCCTTTATATATGCGCATTAGGTAGAAAGGCATACAACCCCCTCAGTAGGTACCGTAGGTAGGTATATAGGTGCTGGAAAAGTGAGGATTCTAAAATGTTTGTGTAGTAAATTCTGCAGAGAGGAGAAGTCATCATGGCGGTCTTGGCAGCAAATGGAGAAGAAAAAGTGAACAACTTCCATCAGAGGAAACATCTCTTGTGAGTCACTAAATATAACTGCACAGAAATCACTTATATGTCTGCAGAGTGCCTACATACAACTGTTAGCTTCCACTATATACGGCAAGACTAAGGACATTTACTGTCCGAAACATGTCGGGTTTTTTTTTAGCCTGATGCAAGGGGCATGTATACCCCACATGTTTTTTTTAAACAAATATGAATTAAAAATTGTAATTTTTATATTAAAAAAAAATTTTCACACCCTCGGGTGTGCTGGATCAGAAAATAGTTTCTCTTTGGACTGCTTACCTATGCCCTCCTGCCTAAGGACCGAATCAAAGCACCCCATTTATCTGCTTGGCATACACGGCATGTGAAGAATTGGTAAGCTGTATCTTTCAATGTTTCTGCATGTTTAGCTACCACTATATGCTGATTGTATGGTGGCAATATACAGTATACAGAGCTTGTGTACACTGGTATCTACCACTATATGGTCACTGTATGGAGGTACAGTCTGCGGAGCTTGTGTACACTGGTATCTACCACTATATGGTCACTGTATGGAGGTAGTATACAACCTGTAGAACTTGTGTACACTGGTATCTACCACTATATGGTCACTGTATGGAGGTAGTATACAGCCTGTAGAACTTGTGTACACTGGTATCTACCACTATATGGTCACTATATGGAGGTAGTATACAGCCTGCAGAACTTGTGTACACTGGTATCTACCACTATATGGTCACTGTATGGAGGTAGTATACAGCCTGTAGAACTTGTGTACACTGGTATCTACCATTATATGGTCACTATATGGAGGTAGTATACAGCCTGCAGAACTTGTGTACACTGGTATCTACCACTATATGGTCACTTTATGGAGGTAGTATACAGCCTGCAGAACTTGTGTACACTGGTATCTACCACTATATGGTCACTGTATGGAGGTAGTATACAGCCTGCAGAACTTGTTTACACTGGTATCTACCACTATATGGTCACTGTATGGAGGTAATATACAGTCTGCAGAGCACCTGTGTATATTGGTATCTACCACTATATTGTAACTTTATGGAGGTTATATACAGTCTGCAGAGCCTGTGTACACTGGTGACTACCACTATATGGTCACTGTATGGAGGTAATATACAGTCTGCAGAACTTGTGTACACTGGTATCTACCACTATAGGGGCACAGTATGGTGATAATATGCAGTCTGCAGAGCCTGTGTACAACTGGTAATTACCACTATCTGGTCACTGTATGATGGTAATATATGTCTGCAGAGCGGGCCCAGGCCCCAGATGTTTTAGGACCCTAGCAACGCCCCTACAGTAGTGTCATATCTACAGTGTTGTTCAGTGACATAATACAATATTTACAAAAATATGAGGGGTGTACTGAATTTTTTGAAATACTGTACTTTGTGAGACATTGGTTAATTTTGGGGTTGATTTTGGATTTTACCAAGTGTTAAACAAAATGTGAACTTTTAACCGGATATTTTTCATTCATTGCAAGATAATCCTTATCTAATTTCACCAGTTCCTTAATCATTTATGGTTCTGACTAATTGATAATTGTGGCTTTCGTCCAATAGAGTGAAACCTAAACACATTCTTTTGTGTATTGCCTGATGAATCATGAAACCAGGAGTGTTGACATTGCCTATGTTCCTCATTATCATGTAATTACATGCTGTAAGTGGGGAGCTGCTACTCCTCACTTTTCTTTGTTTCACAGGTCTCTTGAGGTTACTGATTCTCAAAGTGGATGTTTTCTGGGCCATACTACTTGCATTAGTCATTCCCCTTTTCTCTTAGTATATAAAGCATCTCTCTTCCAAAAAGTTTATATCGAGCAATTGATTATAGAAGCAACCATGGCCACTAAACCTACTGAAGCCGGAGTCGTAAGTTACATCTATTTGGCCTTTAAAGAGTCAATAATAATCTTTATTTATATAGCGCCAACATATTCCGCAGCACTTTACAAGACAGAGGGAATAAGCACAGACAAACCAGGCATTACATTATAAAAAAGCTACTGACAAATGAGACACGAGGTGTGAGGGCCCTGCTCGCAAGAGCTTACAATCTATTAATACATATTATACATGTAAAATAGAATGATATATTTTTCCTTCTATTCAATGCATTTTCACGTAGTAAGCAGATACTGAGCATGTAAGAAGATGTTCCATCTAGAGTATATGAGGATGTAATCAATGCCTAGGGTTTTGAGGCTGGTGACCTTTGGTTGGGGGTAGAAGCCGCATTGAGTGCATATACAGTATATCATACATGCTTCCTCTCCTGTATAACCAAAAAAGTACCATATTGGTGGTGTGGGTCTGCGCAGTGACCCCCTGTAGGAGATATACTGTATGTAAAGTGAGGGGGAACATATAGTTTAAAGGGGTTGTCTCACTACAAGGATTGCTGCTTTTTCTGTTAAAGATCTTGCAAGAACAAGTCACTTTGCAATATGTGTTCATTAACAGTTTCCTATCTATTCAAAAGTATTCCCTTTTGTTTGGGCTGCATCAGCTCCTCAGGTCGCTATAGCTACAGACCTGTTTGATCTATCCTGATAGGCTGTCAGCACTGGTTGCTATAACTACAGACCTGTTTGATCTATCCTGATAGGCTGTCAGCACTGGTTGCTATAGCTACAGACCTGATTGATCTATCCTGATAAGCTGTCAGCACTGGTTGCTATAGCTACAGACCTGGCTTCTACTGCAGCCTAATAGAAGCCAGTAAACTCGCCCCTGAATTCAAAGTGAAGCCAAGAAAACAGGACTGAGGTGAGATGAATCAATGTAGTGAGACAACCCCTCTAAGTCCCTCAGCTCTTCTCCTACAAGGGATGGGAAGGACAACACAGAGTGAACATGCACCCTACCCCTCTTGTTGTAAGATGGCGAGATGAATGTAGCTATAGGAAAGCTACAACATCCTAACTATGAAATTAGGAGCTGCCATCTATACTCAGCTTCTCTGTACCTTCTTACATTAAAATTAGAAACATATAAAACCCCACCTGGACCAAAGATTCAGTTCAAATCACAAAAAAAGGCCATACTTACTGCTACAATGGCTTTCAGAAATTTCCCATGTAGCACTGGAGCTTTTTTTGGCTTTCTACTGGGATTGGATTTCTGACCCTTTATTGCAGCCTTGTTATGATTTTAGATAAATAATGTCCAATTTTTCCTTGAATTTTCGTAAATTTTTTGTGAAGTTAGTCTAGGGACTGGCAAAACAATGAGGATCTGTGACGTGGGTTGTAAGCTGGTGTATGTGGCCAAAATATCATCTGCTACTTCACGTTTGATACTTTTTTCAAGATGCAGTTTTGCCCTGTGATACTGGGGAGCAGGGGGTGTCAGTGTTTTGTGTTGGGCACTTAGAAAATGCTGAGTAATCCACTCAATGGAATAGTAAAGGTGTCATCAATTGGCTGTAAGCCAGCATAGTGTACCACACAAACTGTATAACTGCCCCCCCTATGTAAGCCTTATCTATGTGCAATTGTAATACTAGCTACCACTGTCCTCGTGGTTAATAGGCGTTTGTGTGGTTGTTTATCTGTATCGTTGCTCTTGTGTAATCTCTCCTGCTTGGTATAATCTAGTTTTTAACTTCTGTGCAGTTATGTACTAAGCAATTTTTCCCCTCATGGATAGTAGATGTGCGAATCATTGTTCACTAGTATTCTTCACTTTTGATGTATTTTGTGTTGGGCACTTGGAATATGCTGGGCAACCTGCACAATTAAATAGTAAGGGCGTTATCAATTGGTTGCAAGCCAGCATGGTGCACCACAGGTAACTGTATAACTGGCCCCTATATAAGCTTTATCTGTAAACTATTGTAATACTAGCAATCAACCTCCACATGGATAGCAGGCATGTGAGTGGCTGTTTATCCGTATTTTTGGTCTTGTGCAATCTCCCCTGTATGATATTGTAGCTCTTCTGCATGCTGGTGTGAACTGGCTGTTATCTTATGTGCAGCTATGTACTAAGCAATCACTCCTTTTATGAGTAGTAGGTATGTGAGCAATTGTTCATCAGTATTCTGCACCTGTGCAATTTCTCCCATTTAGCACTGGGGCTTTTTTTGGCATCCTACTGGGAATAGATTTCAAATAATTACTGCCATTGTAGCAGAATTGTAGCAGAATTTTGTGATTTTAGCTAAATAATGTCCCATTTTTCTAGTTTCTCTAAATAGCCTGGTGACAGCATAATGACTTTTTGGCATCTTGCCAAAACTTTGGAGTGTGGTCTATTAGGAAAATAAATAATTTCATTTATTATAAATCATAATGAAAAGCTTCTTAGGATTTATCAGGATCTTCATAATAATTCATATTCTTTCCTGTTTCCTGTTCTAGGAAGAAGGGTGCAACAGGATACAGCTCTTTAGTAAAGAAGATTTCAAAGGAAAGTGCGTGGAGTTTACCAGGAACGTCCCCGTCCTCGCTGATGAGACTAAATGGACGACCATTAACTCATGCATTGTTTATGAGGGTAGCTGGCTTCTGTTTGAGTTGCCCAACTTCAGAGGAAGGTCGAATAAACTGCTTCCCAAAAAATACAGAACTCGCCAGGATTGGGGTGGTGATAGCCCAACCCTCGGCTCCCTTAAAATTCTTCCCCCCAAAAATTAAATGAGACAATCATAATTGAGAGGCTTAAATAAATGACGCATGTACTCTTACTTTTTCTTGTTTTATTGTTTGATAAATATATGCAAAAAAAAGGATGATATTCGGTCACTGACCAAAAAGGCGTTACTGGAATTGAATGAAACTTTTTATGTGTGACTTTATTGATGACAGATGGAAAAGATTACAGGATAAGAGTAGAAGAACTGCACAATTAGCAGAGGCTCTAGTCTCCTGTTGGCCGCCTTTTGCCTAAATGCAGGATGAGATATGGTTGGGCATGGAGGTATACAGGTTCTGGGTGGCATAGTGTGGCACATTGTTCACAATTGTTGCATCAGAGCCTGTACATCCTGAATAGAGATGAGCAAACAGTAAAATGTTCAAGTCGAACTTTGAACAGTAGTGGTTGTTCAGCTCGAGGTTCGATTAGACTCGACTCGAACCCCATTAAAGTGGTTTTGCCACGATGTAATGTTGATGTGGGAGCCTCCAAAATGGGTATTTAATCACTTTTCTAAATATATGTGATTAAAAAAAGTGAAAACTCTGAGAGCTACAGCATTTCTCAACCCCCCTTGGTTACCACAAAGCTTCCCCTAGTCACGACCCAGGAGCTGAAAGGCCTCGCTTGCGTGAATCACTTCTTATCTGATGACAGGAAGAATGAATGGTCTTTTAAGGCACCGGGTAGCAATATGTTTTCTTTTGTATACAGAATAACTAGCTGTAGTGTTATTAGATCCCTGCTTTATCTGATGAAGAAGCTTCAATCTGCTGTTTTAGAATAGGTGTTCTCTTTTGTATACAGAATTCACAAGTTATAGTTTGATTATTTGAGTGAACATGTCACAGGATCCCCTTATGCAGGCTCTGTGCTCTGGCTGTGTGTGTCTGTGTGCGTCTCTGTCTCTTGCTTCGTGATTTGTTTACATTACATCAGCTGCTTAGCAGATAAGGTTTCTCCTGACAGTGCCGTCTGAGGCTCTGTGTCTTGCTGTATTGAATCCACTGTTGTACTGTTTATTAGTTCACTTAAGTTTTGAGACGCTCCCTTTGGATGCCTCACTCCCCCCTCCCCTCTCCCTCTCTCCACTGCAGCTTCATGACTCAGCATGATTTGTTTACATCTTGCTCTCATACTGAACGGAGGTCAGTACTTGGTCTGGTGGCAAATCCCCTTTAAGGACCCGGCTTTTTTTGTTGACACATTCATTTTTCCCTCCTCACCTTCCCGGAGCTATAACTTTTCTATTTTTCCACCTACCTAGACATATGAGGGCTTTTATTTTGCAAGACAAGATGTACTTTCTAATGATCTTATTCACTGTACTATAAAATATTCTGGTAAACCACAAAGAATCCCAGTGGGACAAAATGTGAAAAAAAATTATTTTTGCCATGTTTGTGGGTGTTTTGCTTTTACAGCGTTCAATCTTCGGCAAATACAATGTGTTTTCTGTATTCTACAGGTTGATACGCATCCGGCAATACCAAACATGTAGGGTTTCCCTTATGTCTTGGTACCGTAAAAAAATTCCAAACATTTTCTATATTTGAAATTTGCGCCACGGCGCCATTTTGTGCGACCAATAACTTTTTTGTACTAGCACCTACGGGCGTCAGTGGGGGTGCATTTTTTGTGGGCTGAAGTGTACTTTTTATTGCAAGCAGTTTGGAATGCGTGTGACTTTTTAAATGACTTGTATTCCAATTTTTAAGTGACATAAAATGAACAAAAAACGCAATTTTGGCATTTGGAATTTTTTTCATCTACGACGTTCAGCGCACAGGATAAATTATGTTAGATTTTTATAGATCGGACTTTTTTGGATGCGGCGATACCAAATATGAGTAACTTTTTTATTATTTTATTGTTTTTATTTGTAAAATGGTGATTTGAACTTTTAATACTTTTTTGTTGTACTTTAAAACTTTATTTCTTTTTTTTTTACTTTAACATTGAGTCCCCCTAGGGCGCTTTACCACTATGGGGTGCGATCGTTAATACAGCCTAATGCATTGGACAGACAATGCATTAGACTGTACCAAGATGGCGGTTTCCCCACTTCCTGCCTCGGGCCGGAAGTGGGGCAAACGAGGACATGGCAGCGGTGGGAGCCTCAACAAGGCTCCCCGCTGCCATGTCAAGGCGTTGGATCGCTGCAGCTATGCTGCGGAGATGGCGATCGCCCTGATGAACGGTGCGCGGAACCGCTCTTCATTCATTTAGACGCTGCGGCCATCTTGGCCGCGGCGTCTAAAGGGTCAAACAGCGCGGGCGGGCAACGCTGCCCGCTGGCGCTGCAACTGCCGGGTGTTAGCTGCGATTAGCCACTAACACCCGCCGGCTGTGCGGGGGGTCGCAGAGCGATCTCCCTGCAAAGCCCCTTAGGGACCCTGGGACATACTCATACGTCCAGTGTCCTTAAGGGGTTAAAAAAAAGTGAAGTCTCTGAGAGCTACAGCCTGACTTACATGCCCTTAGTTTCCTGACAGTTTACATTAGACACGACCAGGAGCTGATCTGGCCGCGCTTGCGTTGTTTGCACTTCTTATGTGATGGCAGGGAACATGAACTAGCTTTGAAGGGACTGGGGAGAAAACATCCTGTGTCTTTTGTATAGAGAATCCACTGGTTGTAATGTAATTATCTGAATAAACATGCAGATGCTCCCTGCTCAGCCCTCCTCTCCCCCCCTGCAGCAGCTCGTGAACATATGAAAGACGCTGCCTGCTCAGAGCTTATCTTCTCTCCAGAGCAGATAAGAGGGATAAACTTGTGAACAATACAGTTATCCCCTGTGGATTAGCCAGATAACATGTTTGCTCAAGTACAGAGAATGAGTATCAGGAACGTGCATGGGAGGTGGAGTGATGACATCACAGAGGAGTTACTTGTTTTTTTTAAACACAGAAACACAACGCCCCTTTTTCAAGCCTCAAGAGGGGAGTATCAGCCTGTTAGGTGAGGAACTCACTTCTTGGCAAAACCCCTTTAAAGTCAATGGGAGATGATGTTCTGGTTAATTTTTATATCTATACAGGTGAGGAGAAGCTGTAATTACCACCCATAACAGTAAACTCGATACGTGGAACAACTTAGTGAAGAAAATTTGGCTCTAAGAGTGAGAGAAAAAAACTGAGAGGCTAAAATACTTAATTCCTTTCAATGGATAACTGAAAAGATGAGGACAGTTTGCAAGCAGGGGCGTAGCTATAGGAGGTGCAGCAGTAGCAGCTGCTACGGGGCCCTGCATCCTGAGGGGGCCCATAAGATTAGGTAGCAGTACCACTGGTAGCAGCAAGAACATGCTAATGGGGAATATGGAGGTTCCGGTTCAACAAGATTACTGATTACAGTCCTGTGTGCCGACCTGTGGTGACCTCACTCCCTGCTCTCAGATAAGACAAAGAGCAGAGAAAGAAGATGAGAGCAGGATGGTAAACTAGAGAGACCTGTGTGCACCCAGTGCAGATAAAATCTCTTATATTTTCTGTTCAGGGAAAAATCAAAAGAGGAATGTATTTGGAAAAAGTCTTTATTTACAGTACCTTACATGTTGAAAGCTAATCATTGTAGTGAGACAACCTCTTTAAGAGATGTCCTCATGGCAGAATTTTGCATGTAGAAACTTCTCAGAATAAGTGGCATGTCATTTATTCTGCAGAACGCCACTGCTGCGGAGAAATCTGCAGCTTTGAAGGCTTAATGAGGATCCTCTAATCTGTTGGAGACTTCTCTGGATTTGCCATAGATTTTATTCATTGTTATGCAAGATTCTGCCAGGGATTTTATTGTCCGCCACTGTGTGCCAACCAGTATGTGCCCTCTTCAGTACCTGCCCTTCTGAGAACTTAAAGGGGTATTCCCACCAAACACATTGATGGCATATACTGCCGGCCCTCCAGCTGTTGGGAAACTACAACTCCCATCATGCCCACAGTTATATATTATACCAATGCATTATGGGAGTTGTAGTTTACCAACAGCTAGAGGGCCGCAAGTTTGACACCTGTGGGATAGGTCATTGATGTGTCTGTGATACTGAATGGATACTGAAAAGTCTCTGTAGTGGTCAGAACTGTCCCACTGATCTTAGTGGACGTTACAGGTACTTACAACACCTATGGAAATCATTGGGGCAGTTCTGACCACTTTGCCGTGCTGAACACTAAGACTTTTGGGTGCCTGTTCTCAAAAAAGAGGTGAGACCCGCACATACCACACATCGATGGCTTACCCTATTGATGTGTTTGGTGGGACAACCCCCTTAACAGAGCTGGTTTATAGAACCACTTTTCGCCATTGCATACTATGGCACCTTGACAAATGGAGCAGGGTAACCCAAATCATCATAGGCCCCTCAAGCCCAGTGAGCTCTGGCATGTAGCCAGGTTTCCCTGGTTCTCACACCGTTTCTACTAAGGTGCCACTCCGATATCTTGTTGTCCCCACTTTGTCTAACAGAGGAAGGACAATATAGGCAGGGTGTAACAGGGGCTCCCGTGACCCACACGCAGGGCCGCCAACAGAAATTTCAGGGCCCCATACAGCTGAAGCATCTGGGCCCCCCCTCCTCCCATCAAACCCCGCCCCCAGCAACCCGATCTCCCCCCCCAAGCAAACCAAAGCCCCACCCCCAGAAAAAATGCAAATGCGCCATGTAGTGTAGTTTAATTTATACCATTTTGCGTTAGATGCAACTTTTTAATCACTTTTTATCCCATTTTTTGGGGGACATAAAATTACCAAAATAACAATTTTGGCATTTGGAATGCATCTGGATAATTATTTTATTTTAATAGATAGGACTTTTATGGACGTGGCACTACCAGAAGTGGGTAACTATTTTTTTTAATTTATAAAATGTTGATACTTTTATAAATTTACTTTAATATAAATATACTTTTTATTTTACACTTATATTTGTAATCCCCTTGGGGGCACTTGACAACTGGGGGGTTGGATCACTTGTATAACATTTTTAAAAAATGCAGTACATTTTGCAGATGGGGGGTAACAACATGGTGCTTTCTATTAGTTCCTCCCTGATGCGGGGAAGAAACAGAAGCATTTAACATGGCAGCTTGGAAGCCTTCATTGGGCTTCATGCTGCCATGGCAATGCTGTACCCCGGAATCTCGTTGTGGGGGAAGTGAACAGTAAAGAACGGTGTACGACATCTAAGGGTTAAACAGCTGGTTTTGGAGTCTGCTGTGAGCCCGCGCCATACTTCCTTACCCACAGTATGATGTATCATACGCCAAACTGTTAATAAAACTTAAAGGCTCTCCCACAGGTTTGACTTTAATGGCATTTCATAAAGATATGCCACCAAAGCCTGATAGGTGCAGGTGCCACCTCTGGAACCTGCATCTACCAGGAAACTGGCCCCAGAGATTTTTGGCCCCAGAAATGGAGAGCTGATCACAACTGTGCATAACTCTCCATTTGTTCTATGGGAGTTACAAGTACGGTACAACACACTACATACCCCATTACTCACCCATTTTGAGCAGAAATTTTGGTGCCAGTTCCTGCATCTACCAGGCTTTGATGATATATCCTATTGATATGCCATATGACATGATATGACATTTTACTATAAACATTTACTCACTATATACACGTTCATAATGGTTATGTACTGTTCATGCATACATACAACTTCACTGCTTATATTAACATATAAATACACTAAGGGTATGTTCACACGGCGTGTTGGGTCCATGTGAGCAGACGTTCTTAGATGCATGTTTGGGACCATCTACACGGACCCAAACATGCATCTAGCAACTAGCAGTGTGATTTTACACTGCTCACAATGTGATCGCCGATGCGTGTTTATATTGCGTTGTTCGGATCCGTTCCAAGAATTGACATGTCAATTCTTGGAGCAAAAGACTCAATTTTGAGTAAATATATAAATATATATGTGTATATATATATATTTATATATATATATATATATATATATATATATATATATATATGTACACACTCATTTTTTATAGGTAAATAGATAGTATATTACTACTCATAAATGCAGAATTTGGAATATATACACAGTGCAGTATTACATAATGTTGCACACTTATTGTGCTAAACTGATGCCATGGACCTTTTATAACGGAGTTGGGGAGCAGAATAGGCATCTGGCAAGGAAGACACTGGCATTTTTCTTCTTTTCGCTTTTTCTTTAACCCCTTAAAGACCCAGTTTTGACCTTCCTTACACAGCCCTATTTTTGAAATCTGGCATGTGTCACTTTACGTGAGAATAACTTTTTGACACTTTTACCTATCCATGCGATTCTGAGATTGTTTTCTCGTGAGTCGTGACACATTGTTTTTAAAGTTGTAAAAAATTTTTTTAAATCCTTTACAATCCCTTTTTTTTTTTGTGAAAAATATAAAATTCATAAAAATTTTTTTGAAAAAATCTGTGATTTTGAAAGTTCCAAAATTTCTGCGTGAAAGAAAGTAATTACACCACAAAATAGTTTAAAAACAGCATTTACCATATTTTCCACTATAGGTTGGCATCATTTTTTAAATGTCCTTTTTTTTTAATGACATTGAGGGTTTAGAAATTTAGTAAAATTTTCCCTCATTTTTTAAAGGGAAAATTTGCAATATACATTTTTTTAGGGACCCAGTCCAGTTTCTGACGGGGGTTTTGGGGGGCCTGAATTTAGATTTCCCCATAAATGATCCCTTTTCTAAGAAACTAAAACCCCTTTAAAAGTTTTTACAAAAACAAATTTAGGAAGTTTTTTAAACCCCCTTTGGGTTTTTTCACAAAAATTTAAAAGCAAAGGGGAGGTGAAATTTCAAAATTTAAATATTTTTGCGGGATTTTCAATTTTTTCCCCATTTCACTGGAATACGGAAAAATTTAAATAGGTAAATGCAATGAAATTTTTCCCTTTTCCCCCCAGGTCTGTGTTTTCAGAGTTTCCCCCATTTTGGCCCCCAGTGCATTTTTTTGGGGCTAAAACCAAAAACTCAAAATAGGAGGGGGCACCTACCGGACTCGGGGGGTCCCCTTTTAAATGCAATTTTTTTTTGGGTGCCATTTAAAGGTTTGAAGAGGCCCAAAGGGTGCAAAAAAATTAATAAACACCCCTAAAAAAACCCCCAAAAAACTTTGTTAAGCAATTGTTTTCCAAGTTGGGCAAAAACCGAAACATGTGGGTGTAAATGTGTTGGGCCCTGACGGCCCGGCAAGGCGGGGAGCGCAAATTTGGCTTTTGGACGCAGTTTTTTGGGGGGCCAGGGTCCCCATTTCCCAAAGCCCCCAAATACCAAAACAGGTAAAACCCTTTCCCAAAGTCGCTCCATTTTTAGATTAAAACACCCCTCGGGGATCTCATCTAGGGGTGTATTGTGCATTTTGGGTGCACAGGTGCTCCATATTTTTTTTTAGCAGGGGGCCCAAAATGAAAAGGGGGGGGGGGGGGGAAACCCACAGTTCCACCATTGTTTTTTGGGGCTTAAAATTTTACAGCGTTGGCTTTGCACTGTAAATGACTTTGATAAACTTTACTATGGGGGGGTAAAAACGCAATGGTTTTAAATTTTTAAAATTTTTTTTTTAGTTTTTTATTTTTTACACAATAGAAAATTGGTCTTTTAAAAATTTGCTTTTTTATGTTTTTCCTATTTGCAGCCCATATTTTTTTTTACTTTGCTGTGTGAAAGAGCTGGTAGGGCCCTTTTTTTTTTGCGGGGTAAATTTTGATGCTTTTTATTGGTACCATTATGGGGTGCATACAATACTTTGTTACCTTTTTTTTATTAAGGTTTTTGGAGGCGTTTTGGAAAAAAATACAGCAACCCGGGTAGTGTTTTTTTTTATTTTTTTTAGCGGTCCCCTCTGCGTTAGAAAATGCCCATGTTAGCTTTACTCAGCAGGTCAATACGTTTTACAGAAAATACCAAAATTTTGTATTTTTTTTTTATTTTTTACTGCTTTTTTTTACAAAAAAAAAACCTTTTATTCCCCCCAGGAAAAAATTTTTTTGCATCGCCATAGTCCCGGGAAGAGCCAAAAACTTTTTTTTTTTCGGAAAAGGAGTGTATACGGGCCCTTTTTTTTTTTGGGGGATGAGTTGACGTTTTTATTGTATCTTTTTGGGGGGGAAAAGACTTTTTTTTTCATTTTTTAAATCCTTTTTTTGGAGGCCAGGGTGAAGAAAATACGGGAAATCCTGGGTAGTGTTTTTTTTTTTTTAAAACAGCGCTCACTGTGCATTTTATCTTTAATAAGTTAGCTTTCTCTGTGGGTAAATTATGTTTGGGGCGAAAACCCAATTTTTTAAAATTTTTTTTTATTTTTGAAGCGCATTAAAAAAAAAAAAGAAAGTTTTTTTAATTTGTAAAAGAAAAAATTTATGCACGCTACTTTGAGAGAAAAATTTTTTATTTTTCCATATACAGAGCTGTGTTAGGACTTTTTTTTTTGGGGGTGAACTGACTTTTTAATTTTGGTAAAACGTTGGGGGTTTATAGGGGTTTTTTGATCACTTTTTTCCCAAATTTTAAATGGCTGCGGGATGAAAAAAAAATCTTAATTTTTTTGTTTTTTTTTGTTTTTTTTTTACGGCTTCCCCCGATGGGTAAATTAACATGACAAAATTTTATGGGCGGGGTCTTTACCCCCGTGGCGATACCAAATATGGGTCCCTTTATTTATTTTTGATTTTTTTTTTTGGGGCAGGGGGCTTTTGAAAAGGGGGAAAAGGGGCGGTGTACTGTTTTTATTTTTTTTTTGTTTTTGTTTTTAATTTTCTTTTTTTTCTTTTTTTTTTACTTTTTCACTTTTTTTTTTTTTTTTTCCCCATGGGGGATTTAAAAGGGGAAGTTTTTTTTGGATCTCTCTTTTCATGGGAATCACTACCGTTTGTTGCTATGCGGGTTTTCCTAGGGGAAAACTTTCAATCACCCTCCCGAGGATGGGACTCACAGCCCAACCGGGGAAAGGGCATTCTTTTCCCTTTCCGTGGTCTGTCAGCACACAGCGGGGCCACACAAACGTGCCTGCTGTGGGCCGACAGAAAAGCAGAGGAGCGATCCCCCCTTCCTGGTCTCTCTTAGTTATTTGCCCCCGAGGGCGCAATAATTGGGGGTTAAAACCCCCCCCCCCCCCCCCCCCTGTAATATACAGCCGACACCCCCCCCCATTTCACTTTCCAAGGTCGTGAATGGGGTTAACCCACTGCTGGCACTTTTAATAAGTAAAAAAAATAGGACAAACAGTGGGGGCAGGCTGTGAAGGGTTAAGTACTGCCCAGCACAGGGAGGGTGCACAGTCCTGTTTCTTCCTTGGTCCTTGGAGTCAGCAGAGCGTCTGCTCAAAACTGGGCCAGTAGCAAAAGAGAAATTCGGGATGATACAGGGGAGCCCCATTGTGATGATTAATACTGCTGCCCCCACTCTGGAAAAAAAAGGGAGCTGCCAAGGGTAGGACACAAAGCTGCCCGGGCTTTTAACAACCGGGGTGCGCTACTGAACTTTTTTTTTTTTTTTTAAATAAAAAGGGGGCCGGCCAGGCAGCGTTTCCCCCCCCTCTACCCGCTGGGCTTTGTTGGGGGGGGGTCACTGTTGGGGAGAGGGCCCCCCCCCTTCCCCCCTTTTTCCCAAACAGCCACACTTAATCATCCACTTAATTCTCCTGGGAGTGTCCGGGGCCCCCCTCTCTTCCTGCCCGCACCGTCTGGCCAGGGAGGGTTTCAGGAGAAATGATCAGTGAAGCCCCGCCCCAAATGTGCGGGACCTCAGATTTTTAAATTTGTCAATTTCCCCTTCCAAATGGCGAGAGAGGGAGGGCCCGACTGCCCCCGACACAGCGCGCAAAGGGAAGGGGTAAGTAAATAATGCCCGTAAGGCATTCAGCGAAACTGTGATCGAAACCGCACACGGGCCCTCCCCCCAGCTGGGGCTGGGCCCTTGTTGTACACAAAAAAGAGGCAAGCTCACATGGGAAAGAAAACTACCATTATGTGTGAAGCAAGGGGGGGAATAACAAGGGCCCCTGGGGGCCCCCCTTTTTCACAGGGCCGGGCCCCGGTACACCCCTAGTGGCTGTACCCCCCAAAAAGGCGGCCCCAACCCACCCCCCGGGGTTTCGGGGACTCCCGTACCCCCCGCTGTCCCTTGCCCGCAAGTGTACCCCAACTAGCATGTTGGGGGCCCAGGAGCACTCACAGCCCTGTTCCCACTTTACCTCTCCTCGTCCTGCCCGCCCGTTCAGTTAAGTTAAAGGGCCCAAAAGCGCTGGGGGATTTGCTAAAATTTTATTCCCCCGCCCCCTTTCCCTTTGTTCCCTTGTTTTCCTTGCAAGAAAACTTTCTTGAGTTTGTTCCTTATTATATCGTGTACCGTAAAAACCCGTTTTTCCCCCACATCCTCAAACCCCAAACCTTTGCCCCCCTGTCCCCGACTTTCCCCGCCCGTCCCCTACTATGGTTTGCCCGCGGATTCTATACAAAGCCCGCACCCCCCCTGCCACCCCCAAGCTAGTCAGGGCAGGGGGGGCGACCTATGTCTCCTGCCGCAGCAAGTCCCTCCTGGGCCCTTTTGGCCCGCCTAGTGGGAAAACCAGAACCTACTTAGACTCCCCCCGGACATGGCTTTTTACCACCCCTGCAGTTGGGCCCGAAGGGTCCCACTCCTGGGCCCTTACACAGGGAATCCTCCAGACTGCTTATCATTACTTCAATTCCAAACAAAAAGGTCCGGCGCAGTTAAGGTAAAAGCAGAAAAACCATCTTTATTGAAAATCCAAAAGAAAAACCCAGAACAAAACAGCTAAAAAGGGAGGAAAAAAAAACTAAACGCGTTTCGGAATCTCATGATCCCCTTTTATCACAGCATGGGAAATTTTCCCTTTTCCTAAACCGGGCCCTTGAAGAACAATAGAGTGAACAATGATTGGTTCACAAGTGACATCACTTCCTTGATAACAGATTTCAAAGGCCCCAATGATTACACCCAAATTTTTTAAAATTTTATCAGGGCTTTCTTATTGTGCAAACAAGCTGTTGGAGGTAACAGGTATGAACATGCTAGTTAATATGTATATGTAAAATCTGTTTGATAATTCATCCGACGGAATTTCCCAAATAAACAGGTGTCAGGGGAAAAATCAGGGCACACACAGAACAAAAGACAAGTGAGGCCCTGACACTGGTCCCAGCCCCCCTGTCCCTGCCCCTTTTGGGGGGGTTGTAAGCCCTCCGGGGGAAAGGGGCCTCTTTCCTCTCTGTTTTTAGGGTTTCTAGTTATTTTTTTTTCACCATTGTATTTTTTCAAATATTTTGTTATTTTTTGTAATTCCCCCTTTAAAAGTTAAAAAGCGCCCTGGAATTAAAGGCGCTCTAAAATAAAAAAATAATAATAATAATAACCCGATCCTTAATAGGGCGGCCCCCAAACCCCCTTTACCCGATAACTGCTCTGGGCCAATTAAAAAAACACAGACAGGGACAAACCCAAACGGCGTATCGGGGGAGGGGCCCAAATCAGCAAAAACACGGGAAATGCAGAAAAAAAAAACGTGAAAACAAGGAAAAAACCGCAATCCCAAACAAAGGGCAAAAGTAACCCAAAGGGGGTAATAAAGGGGAAAAAAAGGCGAAATACAGGGGAAAGGAACCAATAAAAGCAGGGACCCGGTGGGCAGGTAAAAGGTATCCTTAAAAAAGGGGGAAACCCGAAAAAAACCCAAAAAAGAGGGTTTGGGGAAAGAACACAAAAAAGAAAAAACGGAAAAAAAGGGCGTCAAACCCGAGGAAAAACGGTTTAAATGAAAAGGTGCTGGGGGATTCCTGGCCACGGGGCCCTTGGCCCGGAATTTAAATTTAAAATACAGGGGAAAGGGAAAAAAATTACAATGTGGGAAAACAAATCCAAACATCAGGTAAGAAAAAACCAAAGGGGTCACGTCGCAACGGGGCCGGGGGTGGTGACCCGAGCCCCAAAGTTGTGAGTCTGTCGGGCCGATCTTTACACAAGGTTCCAAAACCAGTAGGCTTAAAATTTTTTTTACTACTTTTTCCCAATCCCCCCAAAACCCCGTTTAGGCCTTTTAAACTCTCTCAACCCATAAAAGGAAAAAAGTGTTCAAAAAACGTCAAAAAAAACCTCAACAAAGTGCCTACCCCCTTTTCCCGACAAATTCGATTTTTTTTCTTCACAAATGCAATGTTTTCGGCTATTTATTTTGTTTTTTCCCAATTTGGGACTTTCCCCCTAAATAAAATTGCATTGGGGTCAAAATTTAACATAAAACCCCAGGGGCTTATTACAGTTTTAAAAAATTTTTTTTAGGATATCGTACATTTCCTTTCCCGAAAAATGTGAGATTTTTTTTTGTTTTAACTTGAAAAAAATTTGAGATTCGGTTACATATCTTGATCAAAACATGGGTTTGGCCCACGATTTCAAAGTGGTCTCAAAACGGGGGCCATCCATCTTTACCTTCAATCGAGCCCAACGGCCCCTCCCGGGTCACCCACCTCCATTTTTCGAGAGAAAAAAATAAAAAACCCAACCTCAAAACTGCCTTCTTTTACAGGTTAGGGGGGGCGGGGGCGAAACCCCAAAAAGGAAGCACCGCTTCTTCCCTATAGGTTAAAACAATGTAAAAAAGTTAACTAGTTTCTGCAACAAAAAAATTTCTGAAAAAAAAATATGCAAAACCCGGGGGCCCCTGGGGGGTGCGGCAAATGTAATTATAAAATGTACACCACAGGCCCCCGCCAAGGCCACTCTGCAAAAAGGGCAATACACTCGTGGAAAACCTAAAGAAGCTTTATGCTATTATCTACATGAAAAAACTTTTGGTCTCGGTTCACCGAGGTCTCAAAGTTTTTTCATGTATGATATACATAAATGTTCTTTAGGGATTTCCAGTGTGTATTGCCCCTTTTTTTGGTACTGCAACTTTCACCTGGCTCCTCACATGGGAAAAAACCCTTTTATTTAAACCTATTGTGGGCTTTTCCCTTTTGATGTAAATGTACTTGGGATCAAAGGTTACAATCGTTCTCCTCGCTTGGGACGCACTTACTCCATCTTCCACCCAAATTTTTGTTGTATCGGATCTTTTCTTAATAAATTAAGTTTTTATAAAAAAATGGGTTTTAAATTTTCACAAAAATTTTCGCATATTTTGGAAAAGACATCTTATTTGTTTCCTTTTTTTAAAGTTTTTTCTAAAATATACCCGTGTAAGATGCTTACTTTGGATTTTGCTATTTTTTGGCATTTCCTTATATTATCTTTAAAGTCTTGCATCAAATTTACTCTTTCCCCGGCAAAATTACATCAAGCGTGCAGCTTCTTGCCCCTAGTACCGCCCATCAAAAGTGCTATGGTTTTTTTTTAATGACGTATTGCACGCAAAATATTTTTCCTGAATTCGGTTTGCAGTAAAATTTACGTTAAACTCTTAATTCTGCAGTTCACAAATTGAGGGCCCATTTTTCACCTCTAGAAATTTTGACTTTCCAATATATTAGATTTTAAAAAATTTTTCTGGGACTATTAAGGCTTGTTACAGGGAAAATTGCGGGGCAAATTTATGCCCCGTTTACGGGTGTGTTCGGGAGCTTGCGCCAATGGCACAGCCCCCACGGGGCGGGGGCCCGGGAGCCTGCCGGCCCCATGACATGCATTATCCCTGGCGTGCATTGTACGGTGGGGAGGGAGGCGTAACCATAGTTCTCTATGAGAACTGGGGGATTCCCGTAAGACGGGACTATTTCCCCACGTTTGAGTACAGTTAAGCGTGAAATACGCTTAGCCTGTGCCCATAGCCTAACAGTCAAAAAGTTTTTTCAGGAATGTATAGATGACGGGAAACCCAAAAAAATAAAGTATGCGTTTGGGTGATCTGATTTATTTTTGTTGTTAATCATTAAGGGGTTGTCTCGTACAAAGAATAGCTTTCAAATTGTGGGGAAACACAAAATAAAAAAATTTTTTCCAAATATATTGCTTTGTTCCTCTTTTTTCCCAAAGGAGATCAAGTCTTTTATGACCCCCCTGGTATTTAGTTCCTCAGTAAATGACCTGTAAACAATTCTCCCCCTGCTTTTTGTTCAATGAGATAACATGATTTGTGTCCAACAGGTTTTGGGCAGTGTCCTGTGCTTCGAGTAAAAAGCTTGATTTATGTAAAAAAAACAGAATGTAATTAGGGCTTTTTTTTTGGGGGATCGATAAAAAGCCCTTTAGTAAGTTTGAGAAGCAAATTTGTTTAAATTTTGCTTAAAAGCCACAGCATGGAGCTGTACAAGCACAGGCGTATGAAAATGACAGTCTGAAAGGAAGGGGCAGAGTTTTCATTCATGCATCCTCTGAAACTCTGAAGGGGGCAACTCCTTTAATTATTCTGAAAAACACAAAATTTTCTACTAGGGGCGCCGGGAAACTACTGAATCAAAACGGCTGTGATTGGGATGATACATACCTGAAATTTGAAGGGAAGTAGGGAATAGAAAATGTACGGTCTGTTATCATTGTATCGTCTGAATCTGTAAGTGTGTAATACAATGCATTGATTCTGGAGATTTCTTGGGAAAGACTCAGGGGGGTCAAAGGTCATAACCAAAGTAAAATGCAGAAACATCCTGGATAAATGGATTAAAATTTAGGGTATCATTATCAGCGTCTATAAATTTTACACAGATTTTAAAAACCTGATTGGATCTAGCACTAACTTTCCCTTTTTTTATAATTATTAGCGGGGGCTTTCAAGGGGGCATTAAACCTCACCCTTAAAATTAAAGGGAGGTCTCCATAGTAGGGGGTCGCCTTGCGGTGGTAATGGGGAATTACAGTTTTGATCAAAAAAATCATAAAAAACTCAAAATTTTTAGTATCCCAAAGTAGCGGAAAAGCATTTTGAAAATAAAACCTATATTTCCTTTGACGTTTTTTGGCTTTTTAGAGAGTGCTGATATGTGTTGTGTTTTGCCTCATTTTGCGGGCATGCACCTACCAATTTCATCCAAAAATTTTTTTGGATGTGCCCCCAATTTAGTTATCAGAATCCCCGCATAATCCTCAGCAGAAAAACCAAGACAACACCTCAGTTTCTGCCCCGGGGTTTTTATTTATTTGACCCTGTTATACCCCCCTTTAAAAGACCATATAGTGTAGATACCCAAAGTCAAAGATCTGAAGATGTATATAAACCCCCCATACAATGACCCATAAGTGGTAGATACCAATGTACACGAATCTGAGTGTATATGTAATTACCAAAATTACCCAAAAAACGTTTTCTACTAAGGGCCCGACATGCCCCAGAACACATCCACAAAAATTACCACCCCAAAAAAAAACGAAAATACCATAAAATTTCTGACTAGGATCTTTTTTAAAAAACCAATAAACCACCATCAATTAACCCAAAAGTAGTAGTACAATGTCACGACTTCAGATTATATTTCCAAATACAATGACCCAAAAGTGTAGACACCCGTGTACAAAGGCCTGCAGACTGTTATTTTCTCCATGCAGTGACCCTATATGGTATTTAAAAATGTCATGGCTCTGCGACGTATATTACCTCCTACAGTGACCTTTAGTGGAATACGTGTAAAAAGGCTCTGAGGCTGTTTTTACCCCCATGAAATGACCATATATTTATAGAAACGTGTACCAAATTCGCAACGTATATTATTCCATACATGCTTTTTTGTAGATTTAAAAAAAGTAACAAGATCTGAAGTCTGTAAATTTCCCCTACAGTGACCAATAGATGTGAAACCCTTACACAGGTCTGCGACATGTACGCAATTACAGTGATTACATCTTGTGACTACAGAGGAGTTTTTTTTACTTCACTTTCCCTTGTTTATCATCGGTCCCGACTAACCCGTCTCTCCCGAGGGGGATCGGGAGGGCTTCTCAAGAATGGACACGTTCATTCTTTTTTTTGTCCAGCACGATTTGAAATCTGTGATGTGGAAAATGGGGGCGTAGTTTATATGTGAATCACGTGTGGGCTGCCCACTCAAATTAAATTTCCATCGGTTTCCTGAGGATTTTAACGGGGAAAAAAAGCATGGATTCAAAATAAATTCTTCATTAAAAACCGCCTTGTGAACTTACCTAAAGAATAAAGTTTGCAAGCACCAAAAAAAATCATGGAAGTTTTGGGCGGCCAAGAACAGGTGAACACTCTTTCCCAAAAGGGCCCATAAAAGGGTTTTTGAGGTCGCTAGGAAAACTTTCCCCAAAAAGGTCCCTAAAATGCTCAACTTGGAGCATGAAGCAACGAAATGTTTTATTTTACCCCCTGATTAGCTTATCTTTTGGGGTGACCTGCACAAAAAAAAAATAGGGTTTTTCTATTAGGGATACTTTATGAATGATCATTATTCACCATGTGACCAACAACTGTGGAAGTCTCCAACGGTCCTGAAAGCAGGGGTTTAACTAGAGAAGCCTTGGCCCCATAGCAAACTTTTGGATGCCTCCAGCCCCTCCGACCACAAACATTTACCAGTGCCTGTTAATAATAGTCATGCAGATAATAGATAATGCAAGGAGCAAATACCTCACCATACATATCACAATCATAATTTTACCAAATAAATCCCACCAAGACCTTCATTACCAAACATTACCAATAACGTTACTACTTAAGGGCCCAATCATGCCGCCAGAACACAACCACAAATTACCACCACATAGTGACTGAATAATACCATAATTACTGAATAATGATCAGTATACAAAGACCAATATTACCCCCATACAATGACCATATAGTGGTAGATGCCAGTGTACACAAGCTCTGCAGATTGTACATTACCGCCATACAGTGACCATATAGTGGTAGACACCAGTGTACACAGACTCTGCAGACTGTATATTACCACCATGCACTGACTATATAGTGCTAGATACCAATGTACACAGACTCTGCAGACTGTATATTACCACCATACAATGACCTTATAGTGGTAGATATCAGTGTACACAGGCTCTGCAGGCTGTTTATTTCCTCCATACAGTGGGCCATTAGTGATATGAAAACCAGTGTACACAGGTTTTGCAGACTGTATATTACTTCCATACAGTGACCATATAGTGGTAGCTACCAGTGTACAAAGACTCTGCAGACATGTAAGCAATTACAGTGCAGTTATATCTTGTGACTCACAGAGGATGTTTCTCTGATGAATCATTCACTTTCCCTTTCCTTCTCCATCTGGTCCAGACTGCCATGATGACTTCTCCTGGCCACCATTGCTACCTGCAGATTTTTACACAAATATCTGAATATCCACACTTATTCAGCACCTTCCTCGCTGTCTCCCACCTCTGTACAAACTTCCCATGGGTGGGAGAGCCGGTATAGGTCATCGCTTAGAGGCACAGTCTTTTAGAGGGGTGGAGCGGAACAGATGACTAACCCCCTGGAGATTGTGCTACACCTATGGCATTTACCCCTCAGATTCATATGAGGTAGGTTATTAGGCCCCAGGTAGGTTGGTAAGTCTTAGGTAGGTTGGTAGGCTCCAGTTATCCAGGTAGACCCCTGTTAGGTAGGTTGGTAGGCCCTAGATAGGTAGGTTGATAGGCCCCAGGTAGGTAGGTAGGTGGATAGGCCCCAGGTAGGTAGGTAGGCAGTAGATAGGCCTCAGGTAGGTAGGCAGGTATCAGTTAGGCCCCAGGTAGGTAGGCAGTAGATGGATCCCAGATAGTTAGATCATAGGCAGGTAGATTGGCCCTAGGTAGGTAGGCAGTAGTAAGGCCCCAGGTAGGTATGTAGACCACAGGTAGATAGGTCTCAGGTAGGTAGGCTGCAGGTAAGTAGGCCCTATGTAGGCAGTAGTTTGTCCCCAGGTAGGTAGGCAGGCCCCAGGTAGGTAGATAGGTCCCAGTTAGGTAGGCTACAGGTATATAGGCCCTAGGTAGGCAGTCGGAAGGCCCCAAATAGCTAGGTAGGTAGGCTGTTGGTGAACCCCAAATAGGTAGATACATAGGCTATACGTGGGTCCCACATACGTAGGTAGGCTATAGGCGTTCTGCACATAGGTAGGTGGGTATTTCCCACATAATTAGCTTGAAACGTAGGATTTAGGTGGTCTTCACATAGGTAGGTAGACTATTGGTGGAATCTACATAGGAAGATAGGCTTTAGGTGGGCCTCACATAGGTAGGCAGACTTTAGGCGGGCCCCACATAGGTAGGTAGGTGTTTCCCACATAAGTAGCTTGGTAGGTAGGATTTAGGAGGGCTCCAAATAGGTAGATAGGCTATAGATGGGCCCTACATAGGTAGGTAGGTAGGTAGGTAGGCATTAGGTGGGCCCCACATAGGTAGGTAGGCTTTAGTTGGACCCCATATAGGTAGGTAGGCTTTAGGTGGGCCCCACATAGGTAGGTAGGCTTTAGGTGGGCCTCATATGGGTAGGAAGGCTATTGGTGGAATCTACATTGATAAATAGGCTTTAGGTGGACCCTACATAGGTAGATAGGCTTTAGGTAGGCCTAAAAGGTAGGCAGACTTTAGGCGGGCCCCACATAGGTAGGTAGGTGTTTCCCACATAAGTAGCTTGGTAGGTAGGATTTAGGAGGGCCCCAAATAGGTAGATAGGCTATAGCTGGGCCCTACATAGGTAGATAGGTAGGTAGGCTTTAGTTGGACCCCACATAGGTAGGTAGGCTTTAGGTGGGCCCCACATAGGTAGGTAGGCTTTAGGTGGGCCTCACATGGGTAGGAAGGCTATAGGCGAGCCTCACATAATTAGGTAGATAGGTAGGCTTTAGGTGGGCCCCACATAGATAGGTAGCTAGGTAGGTAGGCTGTAGGTGGGCCCTAGGTTGCTAGGTAAGTAGGTTATAGGTGGGCTCTACATAGGTAGGTAAGTATTAACACCAAAGAGACTCATAAAGAATGCATTTGGCTGGGCTTTAAGAAGCTGTATACAGGACCTCCCCAAATACTCATAGGGCAATATTACTCAAATATATTACAAAGCCAAAAGAAAAAGAGGACTTAACACCCATAGTCCTAAAACGGATATAACTTTATTGTAAATAGTTATAAAATGTATATCACAAATTGACAAAAATAACAACTACATATAAATCAACATACACGGAACAACAGCCAACAAAGCCAATAGCAGGGGAACAAGTACATAGGGTAAGTATAAACAACTTTTTTTAAATTACATATAGGAATAAATATCCCATTCATAAATCTACTACTCAATGCAAAACGCTTGCAGTGCTACACTTGTCATTAATATAACATAGTAAAAAAGATTGAATTACCCATAATAAAGTGCACTGCAGCAGCTTGCCCCTGCACCCCTCCGCGCGTTTTGCCTCTGCTTCATCTGGGGACATCATTTAGGACTATGGGTGTTAATTCCTCTTTTTCTTTTATAGGTAGGTAAGTAGTCCGGCCTCCATAAGTAGAAAAATTAAAAATAATGAACTCACCTCTCTCCCCGTTCCCCCGACACGATGAGTGCAGGCCAGTTTCTCACTGCGAAGCCCGAAGTAGGCAGTGCGATGATATGACGTCATTGTGCCGGCCACATCAGCACTAGGAGCTGACGCCTTGTAGGCTTAAGGCCTTAGGCTTACCAGACTAAATAGCAGAGCAGAGCTAAGGCACGGGAGTGCCATTGGTCAGTCCACTACCAATCAGACATTTGTTTCCTAACCTCTGGTTGGGAGATAAATGCTGTTTATGGTACAAACCCTTTAAAGGGGTTTTCCCACCATGGAGTTTCACAGAGCCTCAGCCAGCTTCAGATACACACCTTCTGGTCAGGCTATGGGTGGGTCTATAGCAGAGATTGCAATATTAGCTTTGCTATTCCTAGCTATTACTGCTACAGTGAGATGACTACAGGAGGTTTATAATCTGTATAAAGTGCTAAGTATTGAAACATGTCATAAACTGAGTTTCTGTACTAGAGACTCAGCAGGGGGTGACTCACCATGGTTGGACGGGTGCTTAGAACAATCAGATAAGAGATAGAGCAGGGAGAAGTAGTCGGTAACCAAGAGAAACTTGTGAACACCAGCAGTAGATAAAATCTTCTTTATCTCCTGAACAAAGCAAAATCAAAACAGCAATATGTTTAGTAATAGTGTTCATTTACCTTTCCCTACATGTTTTTTTTTTTTTTTTAAACAAAATCAAGTTTATTAGAAACATATGCAAAATTTACACCACGTGATCAAAGATCGCAAGAATAATCAAAAAAGTAAATCACAATAGAAATGCAGTTCACAAACTTTGTGCAACAGTATCCACAATCGAGTAGTATTGTCCCCATAATAGGAGAGATGACCACTGGTAATTAACAATATCACCTTGAGATCAGTTTTTCTTAACAAAACATAAACAGTACAAATACAAGTATCGATCTTACATCGAAGACCGTGCGTTGTGCAACGTTTTTCCCCCAAA